>JADRCO010000385.1:0-35016 GCA_021464525.1 Rhizophagus sp. LPA8_4_AMF | reverse complement strand
TAGCATACGGGAGTGTTGATTTCTCGCAAAGGTTTCTGTTTGAATTGCTATCTACTATTGACTATTATGAAAAGTACTTAAAAAATCAATAATATCTTTTTACTACCCAATTTAGGATTACACTATTTTCTTACTTTCACTCCGCCACAATGCATGTAGGCGTGTGTAATGGATGATAACAAGAAGATTTTCCATTACAAGCCTGAACAGTAAGAACAGTTTGATTAGATGTATTTTATTAAAATATGTGATGAATTTTGACTGCAAATGGATAATTATCAATTTCAAATGCAAACAATTTAAGATTTGTTCAAATGAGAATATTAATGATTACCGTCAGTATGAATACTGGTACAGATCATGATTTTCAAAGAGATCATCGATGATAGAAGAAGATAAAAGAAGATATCAATCTTGAAATCAATCTCAAAGTCATAGACATCAAAATTTATTATTTTCATTTGTATTATTTTTTTAAATATTTTTTTTTTTTCGGAGACTTTTATTAGAACGAAAATTCGTACAAAACATCTAAATCACGAGATGTTTCCTTTCCCTTGAACTTACATTTTTAATGAATTTTTATCAGATCCAAAATGATTGCGTTTCTTATACTTGACGTTTTACATATTTCTGAGGGTTTGAACTTCTTGTATTATCAAAATTTTATGATTTTGATGGGGCTAATTAATGATATTGTGGTTTATTACTACTTGGACTTTATCAGGATTAAATTAAGTGCAAATATGAAATATAAAATTTTCTTAATTGCTTACTCATCCGTTATATCTAAAATGTCATTATCGAAAATAGAAAAAAAAAATCAAAACAAATCAAAGTTACCAAAGTATTAATGGTTTCAGGAATAAAGAAAATTAAAATCTAAGAGTACATTACGAACGTGTGAATATATTCCTTATATTAGTGTCACCAATCAAGAAAAAAGGAAAGATCATATGATCTTGGGTAAATCTCTCTAAGATTACAGAAAATTCCTAAAATTTTACGCCACAAAATTTATGAAATTTTACACATTTGTATGAAAATTGAAATGCGTTAATTATTAAAATTAAGTTATTTTAGGTTACAAATTGCTTTTTCAATACTAGTCTTTTTTTTATATTATTATTATATTTACCTTGATTTGCTTGATCTGCTAATTATCAAACAATAGGAACACGACATGCATTATGGGCGTATTGTTAACCCTATATGGTTAGTATTTATTTTTTATATATATACAGTACACATTATTCATAATGATCTTACATTTTAAAATGTCACATTCTACAATTTTTTTAGATAAAATAATTCATAGTCCAATCACAGATAATGATGAAAATTTTTTGAAAGAATTCTTAAAAAATTTTTATCATAAAATCATTTATATGGATGATTTTCATAAATTTGAAAATACTATAATCGAATGGATAAAAAATAATGATAAAAGTACCAAACAAATTTTAGAATTAATACAAAATCATAAAAAAAGTGAATTCTGGTTTTCCAGTATAATTGGATTTTTTTATCAATATGGTATCGATTGTGATGTTGATAAAGACAAGTCATTGGGATTTTTTTTATTAGCTATTAATAATGAAAAATCTTTAATTCAAAATTTTACAAATTTAAGTTTATTGGAAGAAAACGATAATGAAAATAATGAATTCGGGTTATTACAAAGTTATAATGTTATTATTGGAAAATATTTATTATCATTATTTTATTATAAAGATATTATCTCTGATCTAAGAAATTTAAGTGATGTTGCAGTTAAATATTTAAAATCTGCTAGAAAAGGTGATCCAATTGCTCAATATAATTTGGGATATTGTTATCAACATGGTAAGGGAGTGACACAAGATCATAATAAAGCATTTGAATGGTATTCTAAATCAGCCAATAATGGACATGCTGAAGGTCAGAATAATTTAGGAGAATGTTATTATTATGGACTCGGGATAGACAAAAACGAAGTGATAGCATATAAATGGTATTTAAAATCAGCCAATAATGGATGTGCTGAAGGTCAAAATAACTTAGGAAAATGTTATTATTATGGGAAAGGAATATCACAAGATTGTAATAAAGCATTTGAATGGTTTTCTAAATCAGCCGATAATGAATATGCTGAAGGGCAATTTTATTTAGGAGAATGTTATTATTATGGGAGAGGAATATCACAAGATTATGATAAAGCATTTAAATGGTATTTTAAATCAGCTAATAACGGATTTGCTAGGGGACAAAATACTTTAGGATATTGTTATAAAAATGGACTTGGGACGGATAAAGATTATAAAAAAGCATTTGAATGGTATTCTAAATCGGCTAATAATGGATTTGCTGAGGGTCAAAATAATTTAGGATATTGTTATAAAAATGGACTTGGAACGAATAAAGATTATAAAAAAGCATTTGAATGGTATTCCATATCAGCTAATAATGGATGCGCTGAGAGTCAAAATAATTTAGGATTTTGTTATAGAGATGGACTTGGAACAGAGAGAGATTGTAATAAGGCATTTGAAATGTATTATAAATCAGCTATTAACGGATGTGCTAATGGTCAATGTAGTTTAGGATTTTGCTATAGATATGGAATTGGAACGGATAGAAATTATAATAAAGCATTTGAATGGTATTCAAAATCAGCAAATAATGGTTGTAATTTTGGTCAATATAATTTAGCACATTGTTATAAATATGGTCAAGGAATAGCAAGAAATTATAATAAAGCATTTGAATGGTATTTTAAATCTGCTAATAATGAGTTTGCTAAAGGACAACATTGTTTAGGTCATTGTTATTATTATGGCATAGGAACTAAAGTGGATATTGGAAAAGCAGTTATTTGGTACAAAAAAGCTTTAAATAATGGAGTAAAAGATGCAAGTATTATGTTAAATAAGATTTGTGCAAATAATTGAAATGTATAGTGTAAATATCAATTTATAATTAGCCTAATGAGTCTTTGGTTGATGTGATGGGTGAGAGAAAATATTATATTCAGTCACTTTTTAACGCTGGTCACGGTAATAAGTTTTTTTTTCCGCCTTCGAATTCTTAAAATGGATATTTGTATATTTGGTATTTGTAATTACTTTATATTCTATAGTATTATAAATAACTTGTATTCAAGTTTGTATAACGACATAATCGTAATTACTATTATATCACTTACTCATATGTATATATTAAAAAAAAAGAACGAGGCTATAGTAGCAATAGATTTAAAATGTCAATAATGGTAAATTTTTTAATCAATGCAAAAATATATAAAAATATCGATTTGATACGGAAAATCATAAAGATCACGTGAAAATTTCAATCGCAGACAAATGGTGAATTATCGAAAATGTATGTAATATTAATATTACAAGCGAGACAGAATTTTTTTTTTTGAAAACGGGTCGTGAAGCGTTTTCTCCTATTTTTATTAAGAATCCAGTATAATTTGAGAATTTTTAGATTTACAGTTTTCTATTTTTTTTTTTTAAAAAAAAAGAGAAAAAATAAAATTAAGGGAAGGATATAAACTTAATTTAAGCCGTTAAGGTTTTTTTAGGTGGTTCAAGATTCTATAATTACCATGATTAATTGGATATTACTTTATTTTTTGAAATTAAATGGGTTTTCATCACTTCTATCAGTACAAATTTTTTAAAAATATTCGAAAAAGGTGGTAATTAATTTTGTTTTAGGAAAAATTTTTAACATCTTTATTTTAACGATTCATTATTATAATGAAATTATGATTTTCGTGGGAGTCTGGAAGATCAACTTGTTTGTAAAATATAATGATAGCACATTTATTAGTAATTTGTTTGAAGAAAGAGACTTCTCGCTTACGATTTGTGCTTTTATTTTTACACTTATCAGATATCAAAATTTGATTCGGAGTAACTTTAGTAATAAAATTACATCTTCTCTTCATCTTATACCTTTTAAATTAACTTTAATCTACTCATAAACTTGGCATTTAGCAAAATTCTCTCAGATTGAACTAAAATAGTTCTTTTTGTTAGCAAAGATAAAAATAACTTAATTAACTAACTCAGGGTATTTATTTAATTTAATCAGGTAAATGAGATGCACATATATTTCAAATTTTACATTTACCTTTTTACCTTTTTTAAAAAAATCATTAAAAGAATAATGTAATAAAGTGAAAGTTTCTTGGCTATTAAATAAAATCGGATAATGTTCTGTATTATTGTGCCATCGAAAGTCACGCAAAATAATTATATTGTACGACATTCTGCATCGTTGAACAAATCCTAATATTTTCTCTTCCTTCTCAACATAATCATCTACATTTATTTATGATGCGATATAAAAGTTTTCGAACCAGCCAACTTTGATGAGATACCGTAAGTATTCAACCTAAGCTTATCTGGTTATAAAAATAAAATATCTATTAATATATTTTTCAGCAGCTCCTTCAACGGCTGTTTGGACTTTAACAAAAACTGGTCCATTATACTGTTATTTCGATGTTGAAGAACACTGTCCAAAGCATATAATGTACGCTATGATCAATTGTTTGAGGCGGACACAGAAAGTACTTGGCAGCAGTCACGCCGACAACAACACCAACAAATGGTAATGCCTTTACTTCCCCACCATCTGCATCTGCACTAACACCATGTTTTCAGAACTGACAAACAAATATCAGTTACTATTTTATGTGGTACATTGTTGCTATTGGCTTGTTATTTCTTGTAAAATTACGACTTTAGATTAAATTAGAATTACCGTCTAGCACTGCATATAGTATCCCCCTTTGAGCGCACCCCCCACTTTATAAGACCCGGGTATTTTACTGGGTACAAAAATTTTACCCTTGATTAGTACCCCCCTTAATTTTGGTAACTTTAGCTTAATTCTGGTAAAAATTATATTTTATACCCCTTATATAATACCCGGTATCTCACAAAGTACCCCCGGGTATTATTCAATTTTTGAACCAGGTTTTTTGTATAAGACCCGGGGTACTATATGCAGTGCTAGACGGTAGCTTTTTTGGAATTTTTTAATTCTTCATTTTTTTTCTGCGATGAAAATTTTCGTTTTAGATGTTTGAAATGCATTCATAATCCGAAAGTTTTTTTTGTGCACGCGAAAATATATGTGTTGAGAATTATAAAAAATTGTTTTGTTTATTTTCTTACTAGCTCTCAACTTGTTATCGATTTTTTCTCTCCTTGACTCCTTTGTCATTTTTTAATTTATATATATTTTCATGGAAGATTAATCATAATTTAGTTATGATATAAATTTATTGCATTTAGTGATTTAATTTTGTAAATTTAATAAGCGGATCGGAATTTATATAAAATAAAATAGATATGTATCCGAATAGTACCAGCTTGAATTACTATTAATTTCAATTGTTTGTTGTTTTGAAAATAGTAAAATAAGTGAAACAACTTACAAACACCATTTATAATGCATTTCAGTTTACATCACGCGTGTGATCACGGGACTTACACTTAAGCTTGATAATATTAGTGACCGAAGAATTCAAATAAGAATAATTTCTCCCGGGTTTCCATTTGAGTAAGCAGCAAAACAAAAATGGAGTATTATGTTTAATGGTGTAGTATGAAATGATAATTCGCAGTTTTCGGAGAATGGATATGTAAAAATTACCTTTGCTTTAGAAGTTGGCCAAGTTCTTATATTAGGGAGTTGAAACAAAAGATAGAGATCGGTTAAACAATCGATATATGAGTATACTGTATATCTATATATTACAATATGTTGAATAATAAGTTTCGAACTTATATAAAGTATATACCTCGTAAGTTTTTTCTTTTAGATTGTGTATCACTTTTTCGAATTATTTAATAATAAAGTTTATTATTACGTTTTTTTAATTTTTATTCACAATTATGTTTAAAAAAACGTAAGCGATTGGACTTTGTTATGTCAACTTACTGAAACTAAAAATTGTTTTAACATTTATTATTTTAGTTTTAGCTAGTTGTTACAATTATTAAAGCTATTTTTTTAAAAAATTTTAAATGATTTATGTTTAATTAAAGTTAAAATTAACTTTTGTATACAATACGCATTTGGTTCATTTGAATTTAATCAAAGGAAAACTCAATAAATTTTAGATTTACTAATTAATAATCTTTGGATCATGTTATTAATACATTTGCGAAAATTAAAAATTGAATAATCAGAATAATAATTATAAATGAGAAATTAAATAAAAATTTTATTTTAAAAAAAGGGAACAAATTGTTTAATATTTGTTGCTGACTTAGCCAAGTCTTTTAAAAACTTCTTGTCACCTGATCATCAACAGCAACATTGATCAGGGAGGGAAAGGGAGAGAGGGAAAGGGGAAAGACTAAAGAGTAAGGGAATAGGAGAAAGAGAAAGGGGAAGGATGAGAGAGGGAAAGAGAAAGGGAAAGGAAGAATACACCACCTTCCACTAGTAATGTCGAAAATGTTAGCTGGCTGAGCAAATGACTTGGCTGGTTGACATAATTATAACTTCACATTATCTATACAGTATATTATACAGTAAGGGAAGGGGAAGGGAAAGAGAAGAGGAAAAAGAGAAAGAGCGAGGAAATAAAGGAAAGAAAAGGAAGGGGAAGGGAAGGGGAAAAGAAGAGGGAAGCGAGAGAAGGGAAAGGGAAAGGAAAAAGAGCAAGGGAATATGGAAAGGAAAGGAAGGGGAAAGTATGAAGAGTGAGGGGATAAGAGAAAGGGAAGGAAAGGGAAAGAGGGAAAACGCCATCCATACACAACCCACACTTACCTAAAAGAAGATGTAAAAAAGGGAACCGAGGAGAAGACCTAATAAAAAGAAGGCAAAAAAAGACCTATCGGGGGAAGATATTCTTGGTTTATTAGTTTCATCTGGTGAGTTACTTATCGAAGAATTATTCAGCAGCCATGTTCAAGATTATTTAATCGAAAAACAAAAGAAGATCTAAAGAAAAGAGAAGAGAAGAGAAGAGAAGTCAGAGAGAAAGCAGACTCCGGAGAAACGCTTAAAAAAACCGAACCAATTTTTTTTACTTTCCGGTATCCCAAGTCAAAAAAAAAAAAATAATTAAGAAAAATCATTTCTTTTTACTTGCTGCTCCTATGTTAAGAGAATAATTATTTGCATGAGTAATTTTTTACTTTTATTCGTATGACTGATATGAGTAATGTATTTATCGCCGATATATCAAATGAATTTTTACAGATACTTATATTATTAAAAATACATTACTCATTATTTTAAGGATGAGAATATTAAAATCAAAAAAAATAGTAACGGGAAATAAATGTTAAGTTTATAACAATTTCTCCCATAATAAGCTCATTATGGATTCAAAACGAATTATAAAAATATCTAAAGCATCACCATCTCTGGTAGATAATTAATTGTTTATTTCTCCTTCTTCCTTTCTCTTTCACCTCAATGACTTATATTGTATTAAAAAATTTATATTGCCATAATTTTTTTTGACGTATTCGTTTAAAGTTTAAATCGCCAATCTATTTTCTTTATTACACGGTTATCGAGGATCACTCGCAGTTACTGTGGGAATCATTGTTATTTTCTTTTCATCCGCTTCCTCCGATCACATGGAACCTTTCTCCACTTCAAGCTTTATTAAAGGTTAAGACTCTATTCATTCGACTATCTCATAAAACTGTTATTCGAGTTTCTGCTATCTTGAGGAAAACTTCGGTACGAACAAACTGATAGAATTGCCTTGAGGACTTGTAAGAGTCGTAGGGGAGCGATTGTAAGTCAACTCCCATACTATTGGAAAATAATGTTTTTTAGTACTCCCTCGACTTTTATTTCTAGGTTGTTCAATAGAATCTCCTTTAATATTAAAATTTAGATCACGTGATGATGCAACTGAAAAATTTCTATATTTGGAATATTTTATTCTACTCTACTAAAAATATACATTTTCTCAGTAATATTCTACGAATATCTTACTTTTGTTATAAATAAATAGAATTTATTAGATTAAGTTCTTTTCCACTTAAAAAGCAATAAATTACTTATAAAACAAAAATTATTCTAGTTTTACTTATTGTCGATATTTCTTTTCTTTTTTTTTTCATGTTACAAAAATTCGCAATATCGTCAACAAAGCATAAACCGTCTAATATTCATTGTCTTGTATCAATTGTAGGACAAGTTGTACATTGTGAATATATTTTTTTAATTCAACGCATAGTCAAGAATCATGTTAAGAAATCAAAATTTTAGCCATCGGACAATGTTTCATGAGTACATCAGTAATGGCAGAATACCAATTCTGCAATACATGCTTCAATTGCATAATGCGAGGCCAAACAAACAGGTAAGAATCAGTTAGTAGATATCTTTTATTTAATGACGCTAAATACTTGAGTATCTTTTTGGTAATCCAAATTGCTCGGAAGGATAAAAATGTAGTCATAAGTAGGTAATAATTTATTGTAAGTAGAAACTATATAGAGCATTTATTTAGGATACTAGCTCTTTAACCAAGTATTTGTAATTTTCTTTCTAACGCATTTCAAATTGCAATTCTAATAAAAATTATCAGAAGAAATACTCGTTTAAGCCGTTAGTTTCAAATGTCCTTTAATTTTATTCCTTTATTATCAAAAAAATAATTACAAATTTCTAAACGAATGCGTTCAATCATCGATCTTATAGTATACATATGGCAAAATGTTTTTTCAATTTCGGACACGTAAATTCCGGCGAAAAATCCATCTCAGATAATTTAGATAATTTGGGCCAGAACCGTAACGGACTTCAGAAAGTTTCGGCCAAATCAGCAATAATTTCGGCCAGATCTTTGAAGTTTCGGAGAAAGTCGAAGTTTCTACATGTGATTGAAATTCTTCCCCAAAGGTCTTAGTTGCATAAGTTTCTTCGGATCTGGCCTAGTCTATATGATGCCTGATTTCAGCCAGATCTACAAACTACAGATGACTTTGCTTTTAGGGTTTTTATCATGAGGTCGAAATTGTTGAAATATTTCGCCTGCATATATATATTTTATAGTACATTCGTGTAAAATGTTCTCAGTTTGCGCTTGTCAAAATTCATTTGAAATAGATTCCAAAAAAAATAAATACAGAAGTTTCAGCCCAAATATTGCATACTTATTATATAAATAAAAAAAAAAAATGAACAAAGTACATTGGTTAAAATACTTCTCTTTACCTTTACTGGATATTACGGAATTATTAAGTTTCATATTTTTT
This sequence comes from Rhizophagus sp. LPA8_4_AMF, assembly GCA_021464525.1. NCBI lineage: Eukaryota > Fungi > Glomeromycota > Glomeromycetes > Glomerales > Glomeraceae > Rhizophagus > Rhizophagus sp. LPA8_4_AMF. The sequence continues at coordinate 25,777 of JADRCO010000385.1, read as the reverse complement.
TTTCAAATAAATATATTGCAATGATCATTTCATTTAACAAATGCGGTAATCACTTAAGAAACAAACAATACATTAATTATAGCATTGAACTGCCTAATAAGCTAAATAGGATTTATCATACAAGCACTCTCGTAACGCGCAACCATGACATGACACGTGAAATTTTTTCGTTTACTTTGCATATACCATTCTTCTTGATGTCACATTTTAAAGCTATCGAATTCATATAGAAAGCGACTTACTATACATACTAATTTTCTTTATCTTGGCAAGTTGGATTTTTTTTGTAACGGATAATTTCCATATTAAGTAATAAAATACTAACTACATTTGTGATTTCCCCTATTTTCCAAATTATTCTATAATTCCCAGACACAACATTGTTTGAGTTGTTTATGCCTATATACTGATCGATTGTTGTTGATCTGGATTTATTTGTATATTCATTTAACGCTATATAAAAGATTCCGATATCTGTAAGAAAATTTTTTCCTTATCACAATGATTGACGAAAATGATGATGTTAAATCTAATTCTCAAGAAATTCAAACTGAGTCTATTTGTGAACAAATTTCTTCGTTGAATATTGATGAACAAATATCAAATAATCATTCAGAATCCTTTTCTTTATCGGTACCAATGAGTAAAACTTGGGAGAGTGTTTTAGAAAAGTCTATAAAAGCTATTGTATCTATCAAAGTAAATCGTGTGAGAAACTTTGATACCGTAAAATCCGGTTAGTCTTATTGTAAATATAGGATGAAATACATCAGAATTTTCGAAACTGATTTATAATTGATTTTAGTTGATTGTTCGGCCACGGGATTTATCGTTGATAAAGAGAGAGGAATTATTTTATCAAATCGTCATGTTGTATCACCAGCACCTATTGTCGCTCAAGCTATATTTAGAAATTATGAAGAAGTGGAATTACAACCAATTTATCGTGATCCAGTTCATGATTTTGGATTTTTTAGATTTGATCCATCCAAGATTAAGTTTATGGATCTAGTACAGATCCCTCTTTGTCCAGAGAAAGCAAAAATAGGAATAGAAATAAAAGTTGTTGGAAATGATAACGGTGAAGCTTTGTCAATTTTATCTGGAACTCTAGCAAGACTTGATAGAAGGTAAGATTAAATAATTATTATTATTAGTAGTTTGACTTCTATGCTAATTATTATATTTAATCAGAGCCCCGGTGTATGGTGTTGGTAATTATAATGATTTTAATACCTTTTATTTACAAGCAGCATCTGGATCTAGTGGTGGATCATCAGGAAGCCCAGTTCTTGATATTGAGGGTAATACAGTTGCCCTCAATGCTGGTGGTACAAAAAAAGCATCGTCTAGTTTTTATCTTCCTTTAAATAGAGTAAAAAGAGCTCTCAAGTTTATTCAAGAAGGAAAAGCGGTTCCTCGTGGAACTCTTCAAACAGAATTTGAGTATAAGCCTTATGATGAACTTCGACATTTGGGTCTAAAATCAAGTATTGAACAAGAAATTCGAGAAAAATTTCCTGATGATACTGGATTATTGGTTGTTCGTACTGTTTTACTAAAGGGGCCAGCTGATGGTTTACTTATACCTGGTGATATTGTCATTTGCGCAAATAAAAATATGATAACCAATTTCACACAATTATTTTCAATAATCGATGATTCAGTTGGAGAAGATATTGAATTAACAATATGTCGTGGAAAAGAGCAAATTGATGTTAAGTTGAAAATTCAAGATCTTCATTCCATAACACCAAATCGGTTTGTTGAAATTGGTGGTGGAATAGTTAATGAACTATCATATCAAATTGCTTATTCTTATTCATGGTCTGTTGGAGGTCCGTATATAGCTGATAGTGGTTATATGTTTAGTACTGCTGCAGCTTGGCGTATGAGTGTTATTACTAGCGTTAATAATATCCCTACACCAAATTTGGATGCATTTATCGAAGCTATGAAAACTTTATCAGATGGTGCAAAAGTACCAATAAATTTTTATCATATGTCCAATGTCAATAAAGAAAAAACTTCAATTATGCATGTGGATAGACATTGGCACAAATTTAAAATAGCTGTTCGTGATGGTATGTATTTACTTATATTTTTACGCCTTTTAGCTTTTTTCTATGAAAGTATTAACTTTGTTTTATTTTAAAAGACTCTACTGGATTATGGAATTATGAGGAAATGCCTCCTCCCCCATCTATTCATTCATATAATCCTACAACAGCACAGGTTCAAATTTTGGATGAGTCATTACAACCTGCAGGAAAAATTTGGACTTCATTTGTTACAATTAGTTTCCGTTTACCATATAATGTTAATGGAATAAGAATTACACATGTAAATAAATTTTCCTTTTCATTCCCTTTTTATTTAAAAATTATGATTATTAACTTATTATTCCATTTAACATAGACTTATGGTGCGGGAGTGATAGTATCCATCGAGCCACCTTTAATTATATGTGATCGATATACGGTACCAACAAGCATTGGTGATATTTTTATCACTTTCGCTAATAGTATTATTATACCTGGAAAAGTAATTTATCTTCACCCATTATATAATTATGCTATTCTCACATATGATAAGGCATTATTAGGAGAAACTCCTGTTAAAGCAATTGAATTGAGTGATAAGGAATTAGTACAAGGTGATTCTGTTTATTTAGTAGGAATTTGTGGTGATTATTCACCTGCAGTAAAGAAAACTACTGTGAAACGTATTGCGAATATTGAAACAGTGAAATGTTTCCCTACGAGATGGAGAGCTATAAATGTTGAAGAAATTAGATTGGATGATGTTGTAGAATCACTAGGTAAATTTAATAAAATTTATTAATACTTGTTTTCATAATATATCATGATAACTAGTAATTATTTTAATCTATATTAGGTGGTGTATTATGTGATAATGATGGAAAAGTACAAGGGTTATGGTTAAATTATTCATCACAAAACAGTAAGCAACAAAACATCTCATTTAAGAAAGGATTTTCAATATCTTTAGTAAAACCAACTATAAATTCGCTTAAACTTGGTGAAATTCCAAAATTATATTGTCTTGATGTTGAATTTTTTATAATTAAATTATCAAAAGCAAAATATTATGGTTTATCAGATGAATGGGTTAGAAAAGTTGAATCCGTACCAAATTCTAAATATAGTTTATTGCGTGTTTTAAATATACTTAATTCAACAAGTCCTTCAGGAAAATTGTTAAAAGTAGGAGATATTGTTTTGAAAATAAATGATAATATGATAACAAAAATTTCTGATTTATCTACGGCTTTTCATTATTCAGAAGAAGTTGATATGGTAAATATTTTATAAATTTATTAAGGAAATATTTGTTTATATATATATTTTTTCTTAGTTTAACAATAAAAATATTAATTTGTTTATTTACAGTTAATATTACGTAGTGGAAAAGAAATAGATATTAAAATAAAAACAACACCATGTTATGGAATAGAGACAGCAAAGATTATAGGATGGTCAGGTGCAATTATACAAGAACCATATAAGGCGGCATTAGAACAAATTAAAAATGTACCAACAGGTGTATATGTATCATATAGATTTAGTGGTTCACCAGCATTAAAATTAAAATTAGGAGTTTGGATTGTTGAAATACAAGGAAGAAAAGTGAGTGACATAGATTCATTTTTAGAAGCTATATATGCACATGAAAAAGACATTAAAGAAAAACCCGAAGAGAATAATGATGGTTACGTAAGAATTAAAACTATTAGTGATACAAATGTTACAAAGGTTGTAACTATGAAATTAGACCCTCATTATTGGGGTATTTGGCAGTTAGTTGTTGATAAAGATGAATCAACGGGATGGAAGTATATAGAAGAATAAATTTTTTTAAAATTTATTTATTATTCGATATTTTTGATTATGTTTATTACGTGTATTTTATTTATTGTTTAATTAATTATAATTAAATGTATAAATCTTAATATTACTATATAAAAAACTATATGAATAAATCGCCTGACGATTTACGGGAGAAAAAAACATAAATTCTAGTAAAAAACACTAGATTTTTATCAAATGACACTTTGACATGATTCACTTTTATTGTTCAAACGGATTATAAAGGGAGCGGACTTGCGAATTTATCTGCGGATTTGCGTAATCACATGTTTGACTATAATAAATTTATTATCGTCAAAACATGTGATTACGCAAATCCCGTCGATATGTTGAAACAGCAAATTATAAATATATCAAGTACGTGATGAAGGAGAAAATTGAAGAGATCAAAAAAAATAAAGTTTTGTTAGCAAATAAAGTAGAAAAGTAATTCGGTTATTATTTCATTTGCAAGTGTTTGAAAATAAAACAGGTCAAGGACACCGTAGTTATGATAGTTGCAATTTAAGTAATATAATACAACATTAGATATTTAAAATCTTTAGGTTCAAGATATATTTTCCTTAGTTATTTTTTTCTTCCAATTGACCTTTTATAAACAAAGAATTATTTTTTTTTTATTTTTAAAATTTTATACTTAGAATATCTTTATGTTCCTCTCTTTACTGAAAACATTTTAACACGTTTAATGATTCCCTTTCTAAAAGAAATTGTGAGTGGTAGGCTTGTAGGTTGGTGCCACAACAATATATTTGCATTATATTTTTTTTGTCAAATGGAATCCGAGTGATCCCAGGTATTTTGGTATGATAACGATGTTAATTTCTTTCGCATAAGTTTTTTTTTCGTATAATATATGGCTGATCACACGTAAGTTACAGTACGATTTCCCAAATGCCTTTTTCTTGAATATACCTTTTCCTGAAGTCAATTTTCCGAATGCCCCATTTCTGAACTGTATCATTTCCTGAGACTCCAGTTTCCTGAACACGACTCCTAATTTATGGGAATCACATGAACCGTACAATTTCCCAAATTCTTTTATCCCCCGATATCATGAATCCTGTTATCCCAATTCCTAAATGGACATTTTGCTAAACAATTTTTGCTAAATAATCGCTTATGTGCTAAATAATATTATTTTGCATTATTACTTTATGTAATAATAGATTTAGTAAAACTTGTATTAAAATACATGCTCAAATACAAATATATAAATTAACTGTTCAAATTAAAATTCTCACGATCATATCTGTTTGAAATTTGTTATCTGTACCGAAACTTTTTCCCTTAAAGTACAATATGTAGAACGCGAAATTAATCATCGTCTAGTAATAATTAGATTAGCTTGTATTTTCTGACCTGAATAAAACATTTAAATTGAATTATATTAAATAATCTAAACTTAGTTTCTGTTCTATTTTCAATAAGGCCAATAAGTTTGTTTAACATAATATGATGTGAAGTTAAAAAGATAGCTTGAACAAAGATTTTTTATTTTTTATTTTTATTTCTCAATGTGAACAAAGTTACAGAAACAATTTTCAGAAAACTAAAGAAGAACAAAGATTTTTGATTGGCTGAAATATAAATAACATAATAACTCTTGAACAGTCACATGATTTTTTGAAATTTATCCAATCAAATTCATCAATAGGTGTTGTTCAAGAACTATTTTGAAGACAAAAAGGAGGGGGTTATGTTAAACAAACTATTTGCTTGGTTCGGCCTAAATTTGATTTCATAGTTGGTACTTTATAAAGTTTTATCATCTGACCTGCTTGAATAAATATATTTAATCCAATATCTTGAGTTCGAATGGACAATTTCCTGAAATATATAATAATATACTGTACTGTAATCTCTTTATTTCATTTAATTTATAAGCTCTGTAATAATATAAAAAAATAAAGAATTATTGTGACATAATTACATAATTCATAACTTCAAAGTTTCATTATTAATTTGAGATATTGAAATTCGGGATATTAGGTTTCATCAGGAAATTGGGATTCAGGAAATGCGGATTCAGGAATTATATATTTCAGGAAAAGATCCTATTCGGGAAATTGGCATTTAGGTAATTGATTTTGGGAAAAGGTACATTCAGAAAGTGGCATTCAGAAAATGGCCCGACAAGGTCTGTGTAACGAACATATACCCGGAACAGCAAAAAGTATCAACTTCCACTAATGTTACTGCAGCTGGAAATGGAAGCATGCATGGGAAATAATAGGAATATCCACAAGGAAAATAAGAGCAACGATCGAAAAAGTATCTCTCTTTATAAGATATGAAATGTTTATGTTATAATTATATCTGTCGGTTGTTCATACTTTAACTGTAAGTTACGTGACCATTACGTGTTGTCAAATTTAATTTAAATTGAAACAATGTTATAGATAGTGTTTGAGATGTTTTAATATATTTCAAAACACTAAAAAATTTTATCTACATTTTAAAAAATATCCAAATGATATTTTTGGATGACATTAGTGGAAACATTTAATCGTAATTCGGGCTGGTATTATTTCCAATCATAAGGACACATACGTTTTATTATATTCGCAAAAGATAAATCAGTTCTATAAATAATCACTAATTTAGGAGATAAACTAAATTATGATTAAATTTAAGAGAAAAAAAAACATAGTTAACAAGTTGGAATCTACGTCTTATAAATATAAATAAGGAAATATTAAAAAACTTTTCATGCACGCAGAAAAAAAATTCAAAAAAGCCAATATTGATTAATCTTAAATTAAGAAATAGCGAGCCAATGACAACAAAGCGCCACAAAAAACAGCAATTGATATCTGTTTGTCAGTTCTGACAGCAGAAGAAACAACAGGTGTAGGTGATGCAGTACCATTCGTTGGAGTTGGCGTTTTTAATGTAGCTGGTGGAGGAACCGATTTAACACCAGGTGTTTTTAATGCTGCACCCGCCGTCTCAAGCACATTGATCGTAGCGTACATCATATGCTTTGGACAATGTTCTTCAACATCGCAGTAATAGTACAACGGACCAGCTTTTGTTAAAGTCCAACCGGCCGTTGAAGGAGCTGCTGCATTACCAGTATACACGGGTGTACTGAAGGCATTTGGTAATGCGGATTTAGCGCATGTAGCAAAGGTATCTGCTTGAATAACATCGTGAGTTCCATCGACGAAGTTGAAGGTAACCTGAAAGCAATTAATTTGTAATTAACAAATATATGTGTATTATTTATTTTTTTTTTTTGAAAAAATGATTAAATTAAATACTTACGGTATCTCCCACAATTGCATCAAAGTTGGCTGGTTCGAAAACTTTTTTACCAGCATCACCAACATTGACCGATCAAATCTTCACAATTAGCGAATGTCATAAATAGGAAAGCAATCAAAGCAACAACTGAAAGATATTTAATCATCATTTTTTTTTTTATAAATTTATTATAAATAAATGTATGTAGAAGATGATGTTGAGAAGGAAGAGAAAATACGAGGTTATTTAAAGAATTTTTGCTTGTTAGAACGATACAAAGTGTCGTACAGCATTATCAATTTGTGATACTTTAAATCAATAACACAATTAATACGGATCATTTTCCGAAAAAAATTTACTTTATTTAAAATAGCCAAGAAATTTTTTTTTTTTCTAAAATTTTAAAATTTGTATGAATTATAAAATGTTTACATCTATCAGATTTACCTAATTAAAAATTGATTAACCTAATTTAATTTAGTTAATTTAGTTTTTTATCTTTTGTTAATAAAAAGATCTGCTATTTTAGTTTCATCCGAGCAAATTTTGCTAAATGCCAAGGAATTCGAAGTTTTTGATTAGATTAAAATTTAATTGACGAAATGAAAGGTAAAGAGAAGATGTAATTTTTATTACTAAAGTTATTTTATTCTAATCAAATTTTTGATCTCTGATAAAGTATAAAAAAAAGACACAAAAATTTGGCGTTAGTTTATGAACTTTTTTTCTTACAAGTCATTAATAATAACATTGACGCATTAAAATCATAAGCGAGAAGTCTCTATCTTCTCTTTCTTCAAACAAATTATGGTATCTTTAAATGAATTTTACAAATAAGTTGATCTCTCACGTCAATCATAATATGAATCGTTAAAATCGTTAAAATGAAAAAACTTTAAAAAATTACTTTCTTTTTTTATTTGTTTATTTTAAAGAATATTTGTGATGAAAAATTATCAAACTCCCAAAATAAAGTATTATTCTAACTAATCATGATAATTATAGGACATTTAACCATCTAAATAAACTTAACAACTCCTAAATAAAGTAATTTTACAACTAATAATTCTTATTATAGGATCTTGAATCATCTAATAAACCTAAAAATAAAATTTTCTTTCCTTTATTTTTATTTTTATTTTTTCTACTTTTTTTATTTAATTGTGAACTAAAAATGAATAAATTTAATTAGCGGATATATTAAACCATTTATTAAAGATTGTAATGCCCGAAATAATTGAAATAAAGCCGAAAAAATGTTTTCACAACCAAAAGTTGTCACGTGATTCTTTGAAATTATACGGTATACAGTCAAACCTTTATATAACGATATGTCGGGATTCATATGAAAAAATTTAAAAAATATCGTTATATCAAATTATACTGATATTTATGTGTCCTCACATGTGGGAATTTAAAATTTTATCGGTATATCAAGTTTTTAATAGTGTATCTGTATATCGAATATCGGTATATCGAGGTCTGACTGTACAGTTGCGAATATAATTAGCATATCTTAAAAATATTTCCCATCCATCATTAGTTTTACAATACGCTGAATAGAGCAATACACGATTTCATAAATAAATCTTAAAATTCACGAATGATCAATATTCACAATTTCTATCTTCCCATCTAAAGACACTCGATGCAGCTGTCCATATCACTTTGAAATTGTAATATGTTACGAGAATAATTTACCCTCATAATTAACAATCAATATTTAATTCAATACAGAATCATTTTTGCTCTCTGTATTCGTAACGGACTTCACTCGCAAAATGGGAAACCTAGATGGACGAGAAAGAGATTTATTTTCATATGATTTTGTTAGAAAAGTGCATTGTATTAATACTTACTACTTAAGTTTTGACGAGTATGAGAGTTGAGAACGCGTCACTGGTGGTAATTATAAGAAAATTAGATTAGTTTAAAATCGATGAGGCAAGATATAAAAATATATTACTTATATCGCAAAGAAATAACGTTATAACTTTTATAATGATTTAAATAATGGTTTTATAATTATAGTTTTATGGGAAGATATGCCGTTTAAAAAATTTATTTATTTTATTTTCTTGTAATTTAACGCGGCGGCGTGAGGAGTCGGATGATGATCGTCAACTATTTTCACATACTGTATCTATAATGATTTAAATACAAGTTATTTATTCCCTACAAGAAATTTGGTGTAATGCATACTAATTGCATTTCTTCTCATGAATGTAGAGAAAGTATGAAATTGAACTACTCGTTCTAGTATTTTTTTTTTCTACTCTTAGCATAGTGTATGATAATCTTTTTAATCGGGGAGTCTGTATGACGTTTACATGGCATATTCAAGTCTTAAAAGCGAATAGTACTGTGCCCTAAATTTTCTGAAATATATAGAGAATTTGTAGCAACCTTTAACGAAATCAGATAGAAGATACAACGAACGTGATAGGTTTTGGAAAGAGTCGTCAGATGTTTGCAAAGAGGCTATAACTTATCCTCAGTACAAAAATATAACCTACCTTGCCTTTGGGTCTAATTTCTCTGATTCACCGAACGATCCGAACGTGTTAAATGTGATAGTAACATTGGTAAGCTGACGGGAAACAGAAACAAACTATGGATTCACACGTATTATCACGTCAACCACGTTCATCGCATAATTTGTGCTAGACCCAAATCTAATTCTAACTGGAATTAAGGTGACTTAAAATACAAAAAAAAATTTTTTATAACTTCAGCTAAATCGTTAAAGTGCATGTTAATTACCGTATACACTATTATAAAAGAATAAAAGAAAAGTATCAGTGCAAGTTATATCGCGAAATAATATATAATATCAGTACAATGAGATTTTTTTATTAATTGTGAAATAAGACATGGAGCATTTATCGATACATGCAATTATTAGCACGCAACTTGGTCCAGATCCTCGGTGTTTTTTCATTGATTTTTGATTTTCCGCCAAAAAAGGTGAAACCGGTAGGTGGATGTAATCATGGTTTCACTATAAATTATGGTTAAACAACCTATTTCTTGCTATTATATAGTTACTAGGCGCTGGACACAATTCTTTTACCTCTAATAATCACGTATGAAGACATTTTCGTCCTACTGTACTAATGCTGGTATCAGCTCTTGTGAGGCTTAAAACGATTTACTATATTTGTAAACAATAAATGAGCTTTTACTGTAAAATCAAAAAAAAAGGAGTACACTCCGGAAAAATCTAATAATTATATATTATTGGATGATTAAACTAATTGCGGCACGTAATATATTAGATTTTAAAATTTATTAAAATTTAAAATTTTAACAATAGAAATCTATTTAGATATGATATTTTTATCAAAACTAGTATTCTATATTTTAAAATGAAAAAGCAAACTTTAAACGTACGGAGATAAATTTAATAATCTAATAACAAAAATTGATAATATATATATAACTAGGGAAACGGAAACCGTTGTAAGTCCGGAGCGAAAAAAGATAAAACTTGCGATTTCATTGGACGACATCACGTGAGGGGACAGAGAAACTCACGTGATCGATCATTTTTCATATTGCGTATACATAATAAATATAGTCCTTCCGGACAATAATAATAATTTTATTTGTTTGACGCAGTTAAATTAAAAATATAATAGTGGAATAAATATATCACTACTGAAATTTTATCTATATACCAAGAGGCACTCTATATTTGTGTTCACAACTAAAATTTTTTTATAATGTAGACTTTTCTCTAAAATTGCATTGAAGATAAATAAAATAAATAAAAAAATACGAATAATATAAATATTTTATTTATTTTTTTGAAAAAATAAATAAATAAATAAATAAATAAAATTTAATATTCTAAGATTCGATAAACTTCCATCCTGTTAACGCTTCTTTATCTTCAACTAACTGCCAAATACCCCAGTAATGTGGGTCTAATTTCATAGTTACAACTTCTGTAACATTTGTATCACTGATAGTTTTAATTCTTACATATCCATCATTATTCTCTTCAGGATTTTCTTTAATTTCTTTTTCATGTGCATATATAGCTTTTAAAAATGAATCTATGTCACTCACTTCTCTTCCTTGTAATTCAACAATCCAAACTCCTTGGTTTAATTTTAATGCTGGTGAACCATTAAATCTAAATGATACATATACACCTTTTGGTACATGTTTAATTCGTTCTAATGCTGCTTCATATGGTTCTTGAATAATTGCACCTGACCATCCTATAATCTTTGTTGCCTCTTTTCCATAATATGTGGTTGTTTTTACTTTAATATTTAATTCTTTTCCATCACGTAATACTAACTGTAAACAAAAAAATTAAGTTATACTAAGAAAAATATATATATATAAACAAATATTTCCTTAATAAATTTATAAAATACTTACCATATCAACTTCTTCTGAATAATGAAAAGCCATAGGTAAATCAGACATTTTCGTTACCATATTATTATTTATCGTTAAAATAATATCACCTACTTCTAATAATTTTCCTGAAGGACTTGTTGAATCAAGTATATTTAATATACGTAATAAATTATTTTTTGAATTTGGTATAGATTCAACTTTTCTAACCCATTCATCTGATAAACCATAATCTTTTGCTTTTGATATTTGTACTGTCCAAAATTCAATGTCAATACCATGTAATTTTGGAAATTCATCAAGTTTAAGAGAATTTAAAATTGGTTTCACCAAAGATATTGAAAATCCACACTTGTATGTAAGATCAGTATATTTATTATCTTGTGCAGAATAAGTTAACCATAACCCTTGTACTTTTCCATCACTATCACATAATACACCACCTAGATTAAAATTAACTTGTTATTATATTTTGTTTAACGTTATCGGAATTGATTTAATATATATTTACCTAATGATTCTACATAATCATCCAACCTAACATCTTCAAAATTTAAAGCCCTCCATCTTAAAGGAAAACATTTCGATAAATAGACATTTGTAATACGTTTTACAGTAGTTTTCTTCACTACAGGTGTACAATCACTACAAATTCCTACTAAATAAACAGAATCACCTTGTACTAATTCCTTATCACTTAATTCAATTGCTTTGATAGGAGTTTTTCCTAATAATGTTTTATCATATGTGAGAATAGCATAATTATATAATGGGTGAAGATAAGTTAATTTTCCAGGTATAATAATATTATTAGCAAAAGTGATAAAAATATCACCAATGCTTATTGGTACTGTATATCGATCACATAAAATTAAAGGTGGCTCAATGGATAATATTACTCCCGAACCATAAAACTTAATGTATCAATAACAAAGCAATAACAAAGCAAAACAAAAAAAAAAATTATAAGTTAAAATAAAAATCAAAAATAAAAAGAAACCCCCAAAAAGAAAGTTTTTTTTTTTTTACTTGTGTATTTGATGTATTTCTCAATCCATTAACATTATATGGTAAATTGAAAGTAACTGTAACAAGTGAAGGCCAAATTTTTCCTGCAGGTTGTAATGATTCGTCCAAATCTTGAATTTGTGCTGTTTCAGGTTTATATGAATGAATAGATGGAGAAGGAGGCATTTCCTCGTAATTCCATAATCCAGTAGTATCTTTTAAAATATAACAAAATTAATATATTCATAAGGAAAAAGCTAAAAATAAAAGCGTAAAGATAAGTAAATACTACTAAATACATACCATCACGAACGGCTATTTTAAATTTGTGCCAATGCCTATCCACATGCATAATTGAAGTTTTTTCGTTATTGATGTTAGTTATATAATAAAATTTTATTGGTACTCTAGCACCATCTGGTAAAGTTTTCATGGCCTCAATAAATGCATCCAAGTTTGGTGTTGGGATATTATTAACGCTAGTAATAATATTCATACGCCAAACTGCAGCACAATTAAACATATAACCTCCTTCAGCTATATACGGACCGCCAACAGACCATGAATAAGAATGAGCAAGTTGATATGATAGCTCATTAACTATACCACCACCAATTTCAACAAATCGATTTGGTGTTATGGAATGAAGATCCTGGATTTTCAATTTAACATCAAGCTGCTCTTTTCCACGACATATTGTTAATTCAATATCTTCTCCAACTGAATCATCGATTATTGAAAATAATTGTGTAAAATTGGCTATCATATTTTTATTTGCACGAATGATAATATCACCAGGTATAAGCAAACCATCAGCTGGCCCCTTTGGTAATACAATACGAACCACCAATAATCCAGTCTCATCAGGAAATTTTTTTCGAATTTCTTGTTCAATACTTGATTTAAGACCCAAATGTCGAAGTTCATCATAAGGTTTATACTCAAATTCTGTTTGAAGAGTTCCACGTGGAACTTCTTTTCCTTCTTGAATATACTTAAGAGCTCTTTTTACTCTATTCAAAGGAAGATAAAAACTAGATGATGCTTCTTTTGTACCACCAGCATTGAGGGCAACTGCATTACCCTCAATATCAAGAACTGGACTTCCTGATGATCCACCACTAGTTCCGGATGCTGCTTGTAAATAAAAGGTATTAAAATCATTATAATTACCAGCACCATACAACGGAGCTCTAATTAAAGTTAAAATAATTAGTGTATAAGTTGATAATAATAATAATGGCAATTTAATCTTACCTTCTATCAAGTCTTGCTAGTGTTCCAGATAAAATTGACAAAGTTTCACCATTATCATTTCCAGCAACTCTTATTTCTATTCCAACTTTCGCTTTTTCTGGACAAAGAGGAATCTGTACTAGATCCATAAACTTAATTTTGGATGGATCAAATCTAAAAAATCCAAAATCATGAACTGGATCACGATAAATTGGTTGTAATTCCACTTCTTCATAATTTCTAAATATAGCTTGAGCGACAATAGGTGCTGGTGATACAACATGACGATTTGATAAAATAATTCCTCTCTCTTTATCAACGATAAATCCCGTGGCCGAATAATCAACTAAAATCAATAAAACATAAGTTTCGTAAAGTCTGTGACTCCGTGCTACATGTACATATATATAAGACTAACCAGCTCTCTCTGTATCAAAACTTCTCACACGATTTGCTTTGATGGATACTATAGCATTTATAGATTTCTCTAAAATAGGTACCCAAGATTTAGTTGATGAAGAAATATGATTATCATCCAATATTTGTTCATTATTATTTAATGGACAAGTATCCACAGCTTTAAATGATTGAGAATTGGAATTAAGATTTTTTTCGCCAATCATTTTTATCGAAAAGAATAAATTTTCTTACAAACGCCAGTTAAGCCTGCTAAGAGTCTTTAAATAGTTAAAATACAAATGAATCGATAAGTATGAAAAGTTGCATAGTTATAATAACGATCATATGATCTCTTTGTACATAAACATATATATTCAGATCTACAGCCAAACTATCCCTTAAAAGTGATTCGATTTGGACATAAATAACAATAAAAAATAGAAATCTTGTTTTATAATTAAGGTAATATATATCGTACAGTAAATATACGGCCATACCCGAGTTTAGGGGCACCTGAGCGAGTACCTGTCTTTCTTGTTATATTTTGTGAAACAGAATCGGAATAAAATTCTACGAAATCATTGTAATAACACTCCAAGTTTTTAAAATTTCTACATTTATTATTACTCTAACAAATTTATACTACAAAATAGATAAAAGACAAATCTTCAATATTAACCTGATTCGTCTTCTTTTTCGCTCGTACATAAAGTATAAAAATACATGAAGTATTTTTTATTTAATGGTATTAACTAAGAAAGATAGGAAAAAGTTACAATGTCAAAAGTCAAGTTAAATAGGAATTAACAATAATAATAACGTGATTATTTTTGACAATTGTTTCGTTTATAATACGTGTGATACTTTACTGGCGTGATTACTGATTATGCATAAATGACTCTGTTCCTTATTTTATTACATGTATTACATATTATATCCTAAAGATCTAGACATTACAAATCGTTTGCCCAAGGACTTGGACTGTTCCATCCAATCGGAGTGAGCCAATGTCTAATTGATAATTGATAGGAAAGATTTCTTTTTGACATTTATAAATACAGGCGTGAATAGATATGTTCCTGTCCATACTGACACTGCCCTTCAAGTACGCTAGATCTAAAGGAACACGCAATTTCAGGGGAAAAGCACCGGAGGGTATTTCCCCTGGAATCTATGTTGCAATATGTACTCCTTGTGAGAAGTATGTAACATGACCATGTGTTGCAGTCGTGACCGTTTATGAAACTGGTATCTTGCCTATTTTCACACTTTTGAAGAAAAATTTGTTCCACAAATGAGAATAGTATTACAACAAATATACCGCATTGATCTGTTCTACAACACCGCTTATACTTGTAAAAAATGTTAATTACTGCGGATAATAAAGATTGTTAATTGACGTTTTTACGCTGATTAACATTTACAACAAAATAATTACTAATCTGTTTATCTACTGGAAAAACGATCTTATAGATTCGTTGTCATGCCTAATTATTAACATGTTCAATGTTAAAAATAAATGTTATAATTAGTTCTTCATTCTTGACAGTTCGGTGGGAAGTCAAGAAAATTACATAAAAATGTGCATAACATCAACCAAAAATAAAACATATTCGTTTTGTATCTATGAAAAATAATTTTTCTTTTTAATATAGATAAAAGTATGTAGAGTTATAATCAGCAAAGATTTTTTTCATAATTAATTCTATCTCAAAAAATGTTATGCCGTTTTTATCTGATTGGTTCATATTAATTGCTTAATTGGTTTATTTTTTTTTATAATTATGGTACCAGACAGTAACGTTTATTGAATCTTCAAAACATCCCGAACGATTTTTTTCACACAAATCATAAGCATGTTGAACTGAAAATGAACAAATTGATCTTCTTTCATCATGCTAAGAATAAATGGTAAAAAGGAAAGAAAAGGATAATAATCGGTATTTAGTTTATGTAAAACACTTGATGTCTATAAATGACTTGCAGACTAAACATTTTAACTTCTTTTGCTATTTTCACGTAGAAGTAAAACATCTATATGTCGGTGTGTAATGTCTTCGATGCATGAGGTTACTTGGCTTCCTAAAAATCGATTTCTTTGTAATTTGTTGATTGGCAAAAGACAATAATCATGTTCTAACAGTAACTGTACTTTTAAAATTTACATCACAATATCTTTCGTAATATATAAATATAAAATATGTGACATATTGTTAGACTTACTTATCAAAATGAAAATAATATGGTTTCAGTATGGATTTAATTATTATGATATAACACAGCAATGTTTGTACAATTACTTGATACTTATTAATTTAACAGATATATGTATCATATTATTAGACCATTGTGTCCAGATTTAGTACTAGTAAATTATCTGTGTGAACTGAAACCTAAGTTGCACAAACACTTACTATTAAACTCGGCACAATTAAGAGATCGGTTTATTCATACATAAAGTATGTAAATTATTTTAACGCAATAATGATAATAATTGTTCTACTAGTATAAATAACTATCATACTTATTTTTTATCTAATTGTAAATAAAAAAAAAAGATTCTAATATGTCAAGAAAAAAGGGTAGTTTATACTTTATAGAATTACAACAAAAGATAAAGAAACTAATCCTAAATGAAAAGATAGCTGAAATTGTAAATTTTAAGATTTTTAAAGAATTTAAATATTTTTATTTATTGAATTTTCAAAAATACCAACTATTACAAAAAATTTATTTTTTTTTCTAGTTTTTTTTTTTGCTAAAGTTTGTAAAATCTAGAATAACATATTAACTGATATTAAATAAAGGGTTTAAAATTTATATCTTTTAGATCATAAATCCTTCTACAAATATAAATAAATTAAAATTTTGCAAACTACAATTATTCAAACTTGCTTATTGATCATATAAAATTTTCAAAAAATTGCTTATATACTGAAAAAATACTATAAAATCTAATATGTTAATCATTTGATAATAATCATTACTTTTTATTTAATTTTTATTAATTTTTAGATTTTGCAGAAAATTTATTATATATAAAAAATTCTTACTATTTGTAATTAATTATTAAATTATTTTGATTTTTTCAATATATTATATCATATTATTAATATAAATTTTCAAAAATATTTGAAATAATCACCAGTATTCTAAAAAGATTTAAATTCTGAAATACTATTAGGATTTTAAATAATACCAATATAACATAGATAATCCAAATAAAAAAAAGTGAAAAAGTGAAAAAGTACTTTTTTTCACAATATCTGATTAATATTATTAATACTAAAATACAATTTTACTATTAGGCAGTGACATTTATTACATAATATTTTAGGGTGTTTGAATGTCATATAGCATATAAGTGTAATGTAAGATCTTTACATATTACATAGGATAGGGGTATGAGCTTATATTATGTAATATATATTACTACCCTTATTGGATTTCTTTTATTAGGATGAATCAAATCCAATTAGTAGATCGCTTACAAATAATAGTATATAGAATAAGAAATTTTTAAAAACTTTTGTAATATGTAATTTTGGCCAGAATTAATATACAGTATATTATAAATTTTATGTAAATTTAAATTAGATTAATATAATTTAAGATTTTGTATTACTGATAATTTTTTTTTATAAAAATAAAGTAGAATTTTTAAATATAATAAGTAAAATTTCAAAAATACATATAAAGTTAAGATTTAACTAAAAAAAATTTACTATAAATTTTAAACATTTCTTTAAAATTAGAATTATAATAATATTAGCTATTTTCTAAAAAAAAGTAAATTATTGATTAGTATTACATGATTTTTAAACTTATTCTAAATATTATTAGATTTTATCTATTTAAGAATTTTTTAAAATTCTATGTAAATATCTTATTTTTATATATTCTTTAATAATGATTTTAATAAGTATTTTTTTTTAATATATTACTAAATATATACTTTTTTAGTGATTTTAACTTTTATTTTTTTTAAAATTTAAATTTTTCAATCATTTATTACCATTTAAATGTAAAAAAATTGGCAAATGCAAAATTCTTACCAATTACTATATAATACTACCAAACTCTTTAAATATAAAAAAAAATTAAAAATTTTTTGCTTATTAAATTTTAAAGATAAAGATTTTTTTAGCTATAAATTTTATTATATATATTATCCAAATTATTTTGAACCACCATAATTATAAGTAAAATCCTAAATTCAATTAAGTCATTCAAATTATTTTGGTATTTTATATAATAATTATATATAAACTGAATGAATTATAACATCCTAAAATAATTTGAATAGTATATATAAATTTTATATATATTAACTAAAAAAAAATTTATTTAATAATAAAACATTTTATATATCCTGTAAAATAAAAGTCAATTTATTTTTATATTCCATTTTTTTTCTATAAAAGGTCATATTTTTAGAATTACTAATAATCTTATTTATTAAATTTTTTATGTTTTCTATGAATAAATCTGTGAAATGAAGTTTTTACAGAAATAATAGATAAAATTTTTTATAGAAATAATATAATATTAAATTAGATATTTAGGAATTATAAAACTAGCTTTCTGTAAAAATTATAAAAGAATACAACCCCTTTTTTATTTTTACCAAAATAATTTTTTCTCAATAAATTTAATAAATTTTCATATTTATAATACTATTTTTATAATATTTTTAACCATTTTTTTTTTTTAAAAAACTATATATTTTATGCAATTCTTTTATTTTTGAATATAAGAACTAAATAATAAAATCCTAAATAAAAGAAATTATGTAATAGCAAAACAATTTTATATATTATAAAAATAATAATTGACATTAGTAATTCTTTATTATAGTATATATTCAAATGTTTATTTATTGCAAATTTATTTTTTAAAAATGGAATAATATCAAAATTACTTTGAATAAAAATAATGAAAAGCAACTAAATATCAATATAAATAAAATGAAAAGTAATTTTAATAACTATAGTCAACCTCTTTATAGTTATACCTATACTTCTCCACTAATTAATTATGTTGTATTTTGGCGAATGGATTAATTTACTATTATTATAAAATTACTATAAATTAATTACATCTGTCAAAATGCAATTTAATTAGTAATTTATCAATTTGACGAAAAGTATAGTTATACCTTTTAAAAATTAGAATTAACAAATATGATATAACCATATAGAAATGTACTTATATATAATCACATAATTTTAACATTATTTATATAATTTTCTACTAAAGTATTATATTATTAAATAAATCAGTTATCTTAATTCCATAATATAATTCTATTATAATTCTATAAAGTATTGAAATATAAAGTATTGAAATATTAAATTTATTTAAAAGCCATTAAAAAAAAATTCAAAAAAAGAAAATTTTTGTTATATAAAATTGTAATTCTAATCAGTACTATAAATTTGGCCTAAATTATACTATCACATACTATTATATAAGGGTATTTTACTTATATTTATCATATCATCAGAACTAAAAATTGGTGTGATTATACTTATAATTAATAAAGTGATTATAAAAGAACTATTTATTATATAAAAAATTTAAGACTAAATAAAGTATGCTTAAAAAAAGAGAATACTTATATAGGTAGTACTTATAGAAGGGGTTAATTATATCTTAAAAAAATTAAACATATTAATTATTTTACCAAATCTGAAAAATTTTTGAAAAACCAAATAATTAAATTATAAAGATTCATATAAATAACAAAAAATAATGCTAAAGTGCTGTAGATTTATTTGAAAAAGTTAGAATTGCAATTGGAAAAAATTCAGAATAGTTGTTTTTTTCTGCACTGTTGCTAAAATTTAAATATAAACTCCCAAATTCCAAATTATTATTAAATTATTATAATGCCAAATCCTAAATCCCAAATTAATTTACTATCATTATGACATCCCAAATTAATTTTGGCAGCATGTATACCTTAATTGCAAATGGAAAATGAATTGAAGTATCATAATTGAACATTGGTGGTATAAAGTTTGTTGTAATGAAAAAAATAACAAATTATCTTTATTTTTTTTTTTCTTTCCAAAAGGCGTGATCATATTTATTGATAATAATGCTAAACAAATTTATCTTTATTAAAATTTATACATTTATTTATACAAACTATCAAATTATAACTCAATAAATCAATTATTTAAAATGGATGGTACAAATTAAAGGTAATAAATGAACTTCTAAATAAATTATTTATTAATAAATGCATTCAAATAATTCTTTTTTTTATGTGTTTTGCATTTAATACCAAAATACCATTTAAAGGAAACCAATTTTATACTAAAGCTTATAAAACTGAACTCTTTAATTTTTGATGACAAAATGTAATTTTACATTTGATTACAAAAGTAATTTATTAAATCTTTTTAAAGATAAATAAAACTTTAGGTTTGTTAATTTTTTTGATATGAATTATACTTTTAATTTAAGTTAATGTAGTGATTTTACTTATAAATTTTTATTTTACAATTACAAGTTTTCTGTATAAGTTTATTCATTTTAAGAAAACAAATACTATTAATTTATGATGTATGATTATAACATTATTATAAAAAATTAAAAATGATTAATTTATTTTATTAATAAATTTAAAATTTAAAATTAAAAAAACCACCTCTTTTTTTATTGATATAATTTATTTGTTCATTGTATTCTCACGGTATACATTGTTCAACACTATCTGAACAAGGTGGGTTAACTGGAATAAATAAAAATTTTATACAACATTTTAGATTATCATCTGATATCTTTTTCCTCTTATATAGACCATGGGTAGTATTATTTCCTTCTATAAATATAAATAAATTAAAATTAATTAATTTTACAAACTACGTACAACTATATTATCAATTATTCAAGCTTACCATGTTCAGAATTCTCAACTAAAGAAGTTGTTGGTAGTGTTAAAACATTTGTTGCCAGCAACAAAAGTGTGCATAATAAAGTAATAACAAGCAAATTATTCTTCATGTTGATAGAATCAGATTTTTAAGAAGTAATGTGTGTAATTTGAAAAAATTTTATTTTATTATTTATTCTATTTTTTGGGGAGGGGGGGGAATAGGAGGAATAGTAAATGAATTTTTTTGGAATTTTTGAAAAATGGAAAAATTGAACATATTTATAAGACTAATTGCGGCAAAATTCGTAAGAATAAATAATAAGATAAAATAGTAAATAACAATATTAAACTTATAATATTAGTTAATAACAATATTAAATTAAAGTTTTATTTTTGAAGTTAATGTCTATAATAGAAACGTGTAATATAAACGCATTTTTAGAAATTCAATTATTTTGTCAATCCCGTCCGAGTTTTATAATAATAACATTGTCGATGATGAACCTGAAACTTATTATGATAGCCCTTATAAAGGGACAAAAAATTGGATCTTAATTTTTAAAATGTCATATTCTGGTAAATTTAACAAACAATTGATTTTTAAAATACGGTATTCCATGTATTATATCAGATGCAATAACTCAATTAATTATCAACAAATGATTCATCTTAACAGAATTATACTTAAAGCAAAAACCAATGTTGTTGAATGGTTTACATACAGTATCCCATTTTTAAAAAATTGATCACATGTCCGAGTTTTTTTTAGAAAATGAGCATTTATTGGAGTTGGGGTTCATCATTCATGATGATAAATTTAAAGTATTGTTATCGATTGCATTTTATATACAATAGTTAATTTTAGCAAACTATCATTCAAACTTATTATAGCTTTTAACAATTATAACAACTAGTTAAAGCTAAAATGATAAATGTTAAACCAATTTTAACATTTGGTTTCAGTTAAGTCGGCATCACTATGTACGGTAGCAAAATGGTAGCAAAATGGTAGTTTCCGAGATTAATATCAAGCAGGTAGCCGATTGCTCCTTACAAAATTTTTGGTCACGAATAGAAATTCATTATATAAATATGTATATGACAGTTATTCTGCGATAAATTAATTATGGGCAAACTTTTTAAGACGTTTGAATATTGTTTATAGACACATAGGACTATCGGTTTGAATCATGCTGATAATGTGGGAGTTACCCTTTCTTCAAGTTTAGGAACAAGCTTCTAAAATATAATATATAATATGTTTAAAACAAACTAGTATATTACAAAACAAATAATAAATCTGAGATTGTTAAGTATATATAATGTTATTAACGGTCTGACTTGGTCTGATTTGGAGCTAAAATCAAAGTTATAAGTGTACGACTTGAATCACTGAATCAGTCCCATCGATCAATTTGATTAGTTGCAACTTGGACAGTCAAATACCTTTGATATTTAAGAATAAATATCAATAATTGTTGAAAGATTTAGATATCATCATTTGAAAAATTGTATTGCCATCACAAATTAAAGGTAATTTAGCCATATCAGTATGCAATATAGGTATCGGGACAAAGCCGTTCGCCGAAAAATAACCTCTGGCCTGAGTTATTAATAATGGTGGTCCTAATTTTCGGTGCGCCCTTTCGGTGAAATGGCTTTCGGCGAAATGTCCCGCAATCCATTAATTGTGATACTAAGGATATTTTGTCTTTAAGACAACAAAATAAAGGTTCATGACCGGAGCCTCACACCAGCGAAGTGATTGCAGTTCAAAAGAGTTTGCTTTAATCATATTGTATTCATTGGAGAGCGGGAATGAATGTATTATCCCTTCATGTAAACGGTTTACTGAATTTTATGATATCCAAAGTAGAAGTTGAAATCTACCTAAATTGTTTTATTTAATACAGATTAAATACAAAAGAATTTTTATTTATTCTAATATTTATTTTTAACAATTTTTACATTTTTTTTTAAGTTGGAATTAAAAAATTACATAGTTTGATGATTACAGATAACTAATAAGTTTAATCGCAATATTTAAACGCATTTGTACATTCCCAACCATTTGCTTTATAAACACAATAAAATATAATCACTTCTATAAGATAGATGCTAATATCCAATAATATAATTAAACTCATAATAAAGAGAAAATTCCTCCTAAGTGTCGTAGAAATAGTTTTATTTGTAACATGAAATACTTCCAATTCAGCCATTTCAAATGATTCTTTATCAATTATTTTTTTCTTATAAGAGTTTTGTTTACTAGTACAATAACTTCCATTAATAGATAAATCTGAATCACCAAATAAAATACATCCATCATTTGATACTTTTGACATGATTCCTTTTTTATGATAACTTAAAATAGGATTTGCTCTATTTGTTAAAGAAAAAATAAAATAACGAGAAATAACATCTTTAAATAATTTAAAACGTATATATAAACCATAATTAATATCCCATCCAAATGGATTATAGGCGCCAATAATTTCTCCTGAATCACGAACTTTAATTAAAACAACAACTCGATTATATTTGAATAAATTTTTTTCATAATAATAATTATCAAATCCATCAATACTACCACGATAAATACAATCGAATTTGAAAGGTATATTTTTAAATTGATATCTTTTCTTTAATTTTCTATTATATCCATTATCGATTCCATCAATCCAACTTGCAATCAATGCTGCATCCTTTGCATTAATGATGTTAGAATCAAATTGATAAATTGACCCTCTTGGTGGTAATATATTTTCATTAGATGGAGTTTTCACTAAAGGATTATATTCTTTGAAATGCTGCATAATTTCTTCATCAAGTTCTATTGGAAGAATATTTTTAAATTTATCTTGAACTAATTTATAATTTTCTGGTGACATTTGAAAAAATCGAATATGAGGAATACAATTTCGTAAAGTTTTTTCCATATTCATAAAATCAATTGCTGTCCATTTTTTAGTATTTATATTTAGATTCGGTTCTTTAAAATAAAATCTTTTCTCAACGTTATTTAAAGTTGGATTTGTGTTTGCAATCCCCCATTTGATCAAATAATTTAAAATTTCTATTTCATTCATTTCAAGATCATCACGTTTTAATAGTTGAATAAGAAATCTTTCATTAAGTTGTAAGAAATCTTTAGACTTGAATATAATTCTTGGATTTATGCAAGCTAATTTTAATGCTTGTTCTTCAAATTGTTTAAGTTGTTTCTGTTCACTAACGATAAAGAAATCTTTAGGAAGTTCCCAAGCTGAATCATTTTCTTTTAAATAATTTTCAAGATATTCTGCAACATTTTTTAATTGTAATTCATAAGCAGCAATTATAACGTAAAAGCATTTCACTTTTTTATTTAAGATTAATTTTCCTGAATAAATATATCTAATAATTTTTTTAAGAAATTTTATTAAAATCGAAAAATTTCAATAATATAATTATTTAATAATTAATATACTCACTTTAATAGAATTTTAAATATTGAAGGTGAAATATTTGGTTTTTCTAAAATAAATAATCCGGATTCATCTATTTGATTTAATAAAGCTAATTGAAAATGAATTGATCTAGAAGATAATACGTTGGAATGTGCTTGGAATTCTTCAACATCATTTTCCTTTCCAACTTTAATTTTAACATCAAAATTATTTTTTTTATGTAATAAATTTGTCAAATTTACAAATGAATCGGTCGAAATATTAAATTCCATTTGTTATGAATTTTTAAGTTTATTTAGAAAGAAAATTTTATAAGTTTGCAATGGCAAGAATTTTTTAATGATCAACATCTTATTTTATATATCATCATTATTTTGATCATGAGGTATATTTTCAATTATGGATTTGGCATTAGCTTCACGCATGCCGGAATAAAGTTCCGACTGGCGTTATCAAAAAAAGGGAAAGGTTTATCTATTGACTTATTCCTAAAACATTAGATATCACGAGAACCTTAAATCGTAACTTAAAATACAAAAATTTTATTGGCGATACTTAAATTTAGACTTTTTTCCTAAAACTAATATGGTATTTTCTTTTTATAAAACTTATCAATAACTTACTATTTCTATTTCTACATTTATATCTCGCTAAAATAAATTTCATTTTTAGCCAAAGGCTCAAAAATATAAATCTTTTTTCAATCGCATCATCCAAAATTAATATTAATTGGTGTAATCTGGAAGAGAATACTGGAAAAATTCATCCACTATCTTTACTTAAAGAAAATATTTATTAACTTACTTTATATTGATGAAAATATGACGTACCAATGTACCATATGTCCATATCTAAGGTTAATCTCTGACGCAAGAAGATAATGATGAATGAGATTAGCAGCTAAAATGCTATTTACAGTATTACTTAGTATATTGACGTATGACGTAATTAATTTATTTGTTGGTTGGGAATTACCCTTTAGAGAGTTGACGTACCTTAGATTTTCTTGTGTTAAATTTATTAGGTATGACCATGTCGTAATTGTCGTATGATTTCAAATAAGTTATTGATATAAAAAGTACACTCCCCGGTCAAAAGTATTGGACCACCCTAAAAAAATGAAAATAAATAAAAAAAAATTATAATTTAATAATAAATTTGTATTTATTTTAAAGTTTGGGTGGAAAACACTATTTGGGAAGTATTTTTTTACTTAATTGATAGTATATTTTTGTGAAAATGCTTAATTTTCAAAATGGCAAAATTTTTATTTTTTTAACCAG
>JADRCO010000384.1:0-35023 GCA_021464525.1 Rhizophagus sp. LPA8_4_AMF | reverse complement strand
AATTTTTTTTAACAGAAAATTTATAATTAAAAAAATTAGCCAATCAACAACAAAATCTTTATCACGTAATAGGGGTGAAAAATAAATTTCTCATCCGGGGTGAGGAATAAATTTACCCTATAAGAAAAATAGTTATTAACAGTACACATATGAGGTTTTATTATAAATAATGGATGGTTTATAGGTTAATAATATTAATATAGCATAGTTTTATATTTACTTCATATAAGACCATTCCAATTTAATAATTAGCTTAACATTCTTCTTATCTGAAAAAATTGAGGGGAAAGGAAGGCATAATTTAAACAAATACATTAAATAAACATATATATTATATATATAAAAAATTATTTTTTTTTTATTTGTTTTAATTTTCTCTTGGTAAATTACATTCACAATCTTTTAATTTTGCATAATGTACCATAATAAATCAGTTAAATTGTTAATAAAAAGCTTTGTATATTTTTCCTCCAGTGAATTTTATTGTAAAATCTGTAATATCTAATATATTATTAATAAATAAAAGGTCTTACTAATGATTTATATGCTATTGAAAGATAATATGTTTGGCTATTTACCATTAATATGATAAAGGATTAAAACTACTATATAAAATTGTACAGATTTCATTCAGAAATAAAGTAATGATAATCAATCTTTATTATATCCAGGTGAGATGTGTGCTTAATATTATTAGATTAATATTAAGTTATATATGATCACGTGATATGTATTATGTTTATTTAAATATGAAATTTTTCAAAAAAAGAGGGGAGGGAGGATGTTAAACTAATTATTAATTTGGAATGGCCTAATTTTTAACTCTAATAAATTTATAAATATACTTTGATTAAAAAAAATGGTATATAGTGCATAACATCTATACTCATCAAAAGTCCAAAAATTTTAATGATCATTACCAAATAAAGATTAATTATTACTGAATATAGTTCTAATCTAACCTAATTTTGTAAGATAAAGGTTACACAATTTTAGTAATTCCAAAATTTTTAAAATATATCACCTTTAAAAATTTAATAACTTTTAAATTATAATAATTATAAAAAAAGTAATCCAATAATTTGAAAGAGAAGGACTTAAAGTATAATTTTATTGGTTTAAATTTTCAATTCTCATAAAATTTTAATGAATAGTTAACTTTTAAAAATTATTAGTTTTATTTGATGAGTATAGATGTTATACACCATAGGAATTTAATATTAAAAAATTAAATAGATAACAACATATATAGGTACTTTTAATGACAAATAGTATAATAGTCAATTACATCAGATTTAGTTTAATGTACTTACTTTTACTATTTTATACTTGACATGTAATTTTAATTAACTATTATATATGTTGTAAAAAAAAAAAATAATTTCTTTTTATATAATTTTATAATAATTTCATAAAAAATATGTTTATTTGATATAAAAGATAATTCGATAAATTTATAAAATATATAAAATATAAATAAAACTATAAATAACAAAGTTATTTTTCTGACATGTAACATAAAATATAAATCTATTTTATTTATTTTTTTTTAAAAAAGATAAAATAAAATAAGAATAGATAAATATAAAAGCAACACCTTATATAAAGTTAAAATAAAAATATCTCAAAAATCTACTAAGAACATACGCAAAATTTTCTATTTCACATAAATATATGTAAAATAGAAAAAATTTTGTATATTTTTGGTATATTTTTGGGAGATTTTCTATTTTAACTTTATATAAGGTGAGTAGCGAGTTTTGGTGAATTTCTTGCTTCATTTTTATCACGTTTTTCTGATTCAGTTATATTACTTAAATCAGATTCTTCCAACCTTAAGGATGAGGAAATTGCTACGGAATAAAAACTTTGTGCTGTTTGTTCTGTACTCATAAATTCTGATACCAATTTTTTAAATACAAGAAACGGAGTTGAGTTTAGTACTGCGGAAGATAAAGAATCTTGCTGTTCCATATTCATTGCTAATTTTGATAATGATTCTTCGATTTCAGAAGTTGTAAGTAAAGATGCTACAGAAGATGGAGAGAACTCTGATAATTCCAATAATTCTTCATATTCAAAAGATAAAGGATTTATAGGTGAGGGAATTTCAAAAGTTGGGTCTGTATTCATTGTTATTTCTTGTAATTTTTCTTCAAACTCGGAGGTTGCAGGTAAAAATGTTGGAGTTAGGAGAAACTGATCTGCGTTCATTGTTGTTAAATCTGGTAATAATTCTTCAAATAACGAAGGGGAAGATATTTCGAGAGTTGGAAAAAAGTTTTGCTCTGCATTTATTAATAATTCCGATAATTGCTCAAATTCCAAAGGTGAGGGAGTTGCAGGTGAAGATGCAGTAGGAGTTGGAAGAAGTTGTTCTGTATCAATTTCCAGCTCTGGGGATGATTGTTCGAATTCCAAAGATGAAGGAGTTGAGGGTAAAATCTGATCTGCACTCATTGCCAAATTCGGAGATAATTCTTCGGATAAAGGATGAGGTATTACAAGAGTTGGAAAAAAGTGTTGCTCGGCATTAATTAATAATTCCGGTAATTGCTCAAATTCCGAAAATGAGGAGGGAGTTGCGGGTACAGAAATTGCAGGCGAAGATGCTGCGGGAGTTGGAGGAAGCTGTCCTGCATTAATTTCCAATCCTAGTTCAAATTCCATATTCGTAGGAGTTGTAGGTGAGGATGTTAAAGGAGTAGGAGGAAACTGTTCTACAATTATTGTAAATTCTGATAATGATTCTTTATTCTGATGATTTCTTGCTCGTTCTTCCATAATTTTTTCTTTTTCATTCTTTCTTTGTGAGGATTTTACTTTCTTATTTTTGTACTTCATTTGCATATTTTTGATTCTTTCTTCTTTTCTTTGTATATTTTTTGATGATTTCTTTAAAAATCTTGGCTTATATTTATAATTTTCACCATATTTTTTCTTATGTATTTCAGTAGCCTTTCTTGCTAAAGCTTCAAATAATTCTATTGTTTCTTTTTCTTCTCTATTCCACATTTTTGAAATTTCTTTTGAAATTAATGCGGATTTCATTCCAACAAATTCCGAGTTCAAACCTTTATCTCTACGATAAAGAATCCACGCATTTTGACGACGTGGAATTTTTTTCGTGCCCTTTTTTTTATTATTTTTTGCAAGTCGTGTGTTATCCGAATTATTTATAAGAATTTCAATAGTATGATTAAATTTATATTTTGAACCGTAAATAATATCATCATCGGTCTTGAAGTTTTCATCAAAACACATAGGTATATTAGGGTCTGGTTCTAAAATGACATTGTTATTAATAGAATTATAATTATAATTATTGGAATTATGTAAATTAAAAACGTGAATATACATCGAAGAAAAAAAAAGAGGAAAAAAGTTTATTTTTAAGAAAGAAGGAAAAAGAATTATTTTTATCATAGTACTTTTAAGAAGAACGTATTTATTCCGGATGATTTTTTTTGTCTCTTATTTTGGTAATTTTTATTATGAAATGATCGACACGTGTAACATACACTAAAGGTACTTTTCATTCTACGCTTATCCTATTTAATGTAGTTTTAATGTTAGATAAGTCTTTTTCGAACTAACTTATTTCATAAAGAAATGGTTTACTTTAAAGTCAGCCATGTTTATTAGTCAAGAAAAAAAAAATGAAAAAAAAATGATTATCTACGATATGCAATATTCAAAAAAAATAAAATCGGGATTTTTATGTACAAAAATAGCATGTGTGTATATATTAGAGAGAGTAAGTTATATATATGTATGAGAGTGAATAATGAATATATATATATATATATATATAAGGAATTATCGTGAATATTTGAATATTTGATGTTGTCTAAAATAAGTAAAATAAGTTCTAATGTTTACTAACATTTACGCGTAAATCAAAAGCCAATTTAAAAAAAAACAAAAAAAATCGTGTAAATGTTTTATAATCTTTTGTATCCGTTATAATAAACTTCCAAGAAAAAATTACGTGTAACAAAAATAAACATTATAATGAGCAAATGTTTTTAGGTTGATCCTTATATTGTTTTTAATCCTCTCTCAACCAAGGATGATTCAAAACATCGTCTATGGTCGGACGTTTTTCTACATCACGGTCAAGCATACGCTTAACTAGGTCAATCGATCCTTCAGATAATATATATGGGATTCTCAAATCTCTTGCAATTATCTCATCGATATTGTAGAAAGGATTTTCTTTGTAAATAAGGGTGTATAATAAAATTCCCAATGCCCAAATATCTTGAGGTGGACCCTCATACTTTTTACCCGTTAAAACCTAATATATTAATTAATTAATAAATAATGTATAATATTTATTCGGAAATTATATTTTTGCTATTTTATTACTAACCTCAGGTGCTGCATAGTCTATAGTCCCACAGAAAGTATCAAATTTTCTATTATTTTTAATATATGCGCTAGATCCAAAGTCAATTAATTGAACATTTCCATCTTCATCAAGTATTACGTTTTCATCTTTAATGTCACGATGTACAATCTTATTATGATGCAAATGTTGAATTGCTCGTGCAACTTGACGAAAAATTGACTTGATTTCTGCTTCAGGCATGGTAGTATTCAATTCAATATAATCGAAAAGATCCATACCTCCACCATGCAATCCCATTTCAATGTAATAACAATCATCATCTTCAAAGTAATCAACTATATAATAATAAGAAATTAAGTTAATAGATGATTCAAATATTATAAATATTATCGAATATATTTCTATTAATGTTTACCCATTTGAACAATATTTGGATGTGGTATACGTCTTAAAGTGTGAAGAATGTGAATTTCTAATGGGATAGTGCCGAGTGTCTTATCACGAGTCCAACAATCCATTAAAATTCTTGATTTGTCAACAAATTTAATTACAACCTTTTTCTAAAAAAAAAGAAAAAACGTTTTAAAAAATGGTACTTAATTATGATAACCGTCACATACATCAATAACATATTATAAAGATACCTTTTCAGGATCATTTTTGTTATATGCTAAATTTACTTGACCATAAGCTCCTGAACCCATATTTTCCAATATTACAAAGTCATTAATAGTCTTCGCAAAAGTTAATGCTGAATATGACGAAGGGTCGAAAGGTTCAGGTGCAATTGAAATTGAAGGTGGTGTTGATATTCGTCTATTATCAGGAGATGGGGGTTTTCCACCGGCTGCAATAAATTTTGATCGAGTAAACTTTTCTTCTTCTTCTTCCTCTTTTTTATCTTCTTGCTTAGATTGACCAAGAATTTCTTCTTGTCTCTCATAAATTGGAGTTATACCACCATAAACATCAAATGATTGCTCCTTTCCGAAATTTACATTACGGTCATAAGTAATCCATAATGCATGCAATGGTTCATCTGGGGATTCTACAACTCTCATTTGAATATCTACATCAAATTCTGTACCATCACGATGTACGGCAATTATACCGGAAGGACCTTGCCCTGATATACTAACATTTGAAAAATCTTTACTATGACCATGAGTGTAAATGAAAAGATTTGAAATGTATGCTGCAGCTCTACGGAAAGCATTTTCACTAATTACAATTCCTTCTACAAGAGCTCTTTCTGAAGCCAAATATTCAATAAGTTTAGGAAATTGTGGTAGAAGAGATTCGATATGACGTTTCCCTATCAATTCATGAGCACCAACACCAAATAAGTATTTAACAAATTCGGTATTACAAGATTGAATAATTCCGGTCTTGAATGTAGTTATAACACCAGCAATGGTAGGAATGGATATTATTTTTAATCGGTAATAGGTCTGATCGTCACGTGAATCTTCTTGAATCGTTTGTAAGGATATTTTACCAATTATTGGAAAATTACCACCATTCTTTGATTTACTACCATAAAATTTCATTTTATCTATCTTGTCGATGTCTAATTTTGATGATGAATTTGATTCAACTCTTTTATCAATTTCCATATCATCGTCTCCGTTGTCATTGTTAAATGCAGTAATTGTCTCAAGTGATGGAATTAGTGCCGTGATACACATTCCAATAAGTTCTTCAGGTGAATAACCGTACAAAGCCTTAACATCTCCTGAAACTTTTCTTATTATACCCTAATTATATTAAGTAAAATTAATTAATAAAATAAAATAATTTCAATTGCAAATAGTAGTTAAATAGTTAACTAATTACCTTGTTATCAATTTCTGTGGTCATCATTGTTTCAGTGATTTCTTCGAAAATCCATATGAGAATAGTATTTCCAAATTCATCCTTTTTAACTTTTAACCATAATGAAGCAGCTGATGTTTCTTCATTTTTTCTTTTTATCGGTATCTGGATAAATAAAAAGATTGAATTCAAAAAAATAAATAAATAAATAAATAAAAAGCATCAATAAATGAAATAAATTAATAAATTAAAATTACATACCACTTTACCACAAGCCAACACAACTTCACAATTATCATCATCATTTTGAGGTCTAGAGGCAAGAATTTTTTCCTGTTTTTCACGAAAAGGACTGGCGACCAAATCTAACGCTTTAATACTAAATAATTCATCTCTCGGATATCCAAAAATCAAACAAGCAATATCATTCGCACATAAAATATTACTTTGATTATCGGTCGTTATGATTGCTTTGTTTTGAGGAGTGAATCTAGTAGGAGAGTGTAAACTTGTATTGTATAATGTTGTAATGTGGTCCAATGTTCGATGTTGACCCGATTCATTATCATCAGTTAAATCGGAAGGAAGTACAATATCAGTTGATTGAGAAGGAGGAGGATCAACTAATGAAAGTACAGCAGGTATTTTCCATCCTTTTATTTTATTTTTCATGAAATCGATAGATTTTCGAAGAATATTTTGTCTATTTTCATACATTGGACCTTTATTTGTGACGAAACTATAACTGTGCAATGAATCCGTCGAAAATCGACGAAGATTGATATGTTGAATGGCCACATTTGTATCGTTTAAATTTGATCTGTCTTCTCGAATTCTTTGCAAACCATTTGGAATAATACTCGCATCATTTTTCATTAGGTCTTGGGTTGTATCTCTATTTCATAAAAAATGAATATTTCTATTAGGAACATGCTCAATAGATAATATAAAATGGTTTTAAAATACCCTCATTTTTTTTTTAATCATACAAAAAATGAAAATAATATATAAATAAGTTATTATTACTCACTGAGAATCGTCCATCTCATGAAAATGAAGGCGTTTTTCTGTTTGATAAGGTAACTCTATAGAAACAAAAATTTTTTGTTTAAAAGTCTGTGGTGTAAAGTCAAGATGAAATCATTACTTTTGAGATGGCGAAGGAACTACCTGTGATTTGAGTCATTTTTGAATTTAACGATAGTGATTTTTTTTTTGACTGAAATTTGAATAGATATTAAATTAATTTGGACTTAAAAAAAAAAAATTATTATATATATATAATTAATCAAATTATGTAGATACTCTACAATTATAAATAATTTTTATAAATAATATATAGTAGAAAAACAATTTAGATGATGATAAAAAAAATCTATTTTTTTTTTTTTTTTTTTTTTTTTTTTGTTAAAAAAAAGAATATTTATATCTTAATATTGTTTATATACAATAAACAACGAGTTTTTAAAAAAAAATTTTTTTTTTTACGGGACGCGCTATTATTGCCTGATATGGTAAACTAACGAACAGCTGACCTATATTATTAAACATAATTGGTTTTAGAGTCCGCAACAAATAAATTGAACATCATGAGACTTTTAATAGGCATTATGCTGCAATAAATGCGAGAGTCAGGTCACCATAAATTTTGCTAGTCCAATGCTTTTGTTTCAGAATTTAGTAAAAAAAGAAACTAAGATGAAACCCTACGATAATAACAGCTTAATGTGTTAATGTGTTAAATGTGAATGTAATTAATGTAGTAGTCACATGAACGTTTCAAATAGAGCTGAAAGAACTTAAAACTAGATAATTTTTTTTTAGATAAACATAAACAGGAAAATCAAAGTTACAACATAAGTTAGTAACATACGCAATAAATATTTATTGACATGGCAGTATCAATGTTATTTTAGTTTAGTTTAGTTTAATTTATGTCAGAATCATGTGTTTGTCTATCGTTCAAAGTAACTTTCGTTTTTTAAACAATGGGATTTAATAATGTATGAATTTTATAAATTTTTGTCCATTCAATCCATTCAATCCATTCTATTTATTTCATTTTCAACTAAGTTTGCTCTCATTGTTTCTTTATATCTAATAATATAGTATCTTGTAATAGTATCTAAATCTATCTAAATACTATATATTCAAAATTATCGAAATTTACAAAAGCTGAATATAATTACCCACATCAAGTATATTCCAGTATATAACTAGAAAAGATAAACAAGGATAAGGAAACAATCAATTCCCGATTTTTATCTTTTTTTTTTTTTGTATGGTGTCATTGCCAATTTTCTATCATCCCCTTTATCCCATATTTAATATTTCATTTTTCAGCACCCAGGTTTATCAGGGTCTCAGTCACGTAAAAAATTCATAACTTTCATGTGATATATCATACTAGAAATCTCTAGAAACTTCTTTGGCTTTCTTTCATGTTATTTTTTTTTAAAAAATAAATATCCAAAAAAGCTGAATGTTTTTAATCTATATTCTTTAAAAGAACCTTTTTTAAAAATTGTACAGATCATGAGTGAAGGAACGTATTACGAAATTTTAGGCATTGATGTTAATGCCACGGAAGACGACATTCGTAAGGCTTATAGAAAACAAGGTACGTTTTTACGAATTATTAATCATATTTTTATAAATTCGATTAACTCTAATTTTAAGTAGCTTTATTATGGCACCCTGATAAGAATGCTCAGAGAAAAGAAGAAGCGGAAGCAAAATTTAAACTGATCGCTGAAGCATATGAGGTGTTGAGTGATTGTACGTATTTTATTATTTTTATTATACTTAGTTTTATTTTTTATTTTTATAATTTTTTTTATTAATATTTATTATATAATCAATAGCTGAAAAAAAACGAGTTTACGATTTATATGGCGAAGAAGGGCTTAAAAATAATGGTTCTAGTCAAGATTATGATTATAAACCAAATTTCGGTTTTCAGGTATGCTGTATTATATATTTATAAAATCTAATCAATTGTGGTATTACTTTTTATTAATATTATTTTTTTAGTTCCATGATCCTAGAGAAATATTTAATAGTTTCTTTAATGGAAGAGATCCATTTGCTGAAATGTTTGGTATGTATTTTTAATTGAAATAATTTTTCCTTTTTATATAAATTTCTCAACTTTTTATTTGTCATTTAATCAAAGGAAACCAATTCTTTGGTGGTGGTGGTGGTGGGTTTGGACACATGTCTGGATTCGGTACAAGATCTCTATTTGATGATGATAGTGGTTTTTATCCCAGCCCATTTGGTAATTTTGGACCGTCATCATCATCTTATTCATTCTCGTCGTCATCGTCGTCTGGAGGTCAAAGTGGACTCGTGAGTCGTTCAATAAGTACAAAAATTATTAATGGTGTTGCAACAACAATCACTAAAACAGTGGATGCACAGGTAAGCAGTAGTAATAGTAGCAATTCCATCCTCCTTCCTAGTATATAAGTTTATTTTTATATCTAAATTATTTTTATGTTATTTTCATAGGGTAATGAAACAGTTATCACGGAAACTTCTGGTGGAAAACGACAAGTTCATGTGAATAATCAACTACAAGGACAACGAGCAATTGATGATGGTCGAAGGACTACTAATATACCTATTCAAGATGGAAATTCATATTATGAACAACGTCAACAACCTCAATATCAACAATATCAATATCCTCAACAACCTCAACAACCTCAACAATCTCAACAATCTCAACAATCTCAACAATCTCAACAATATCAACAATATCAACAATATCAACAGCAACGATCAGTGAATCAACAACAATATCAGCAACCACCACTTCAGCAACAATATTACCAGCAACAAGAATATCAAGATTCAACTCATCCAAGGGGTAAATATAAATTATATTTTATTAAAAAAAAATGAATTTTTCGAAATTTTTTATACTAATTTACATTCTTTTTCACTAAAAAGAGGGAGATCATCATCATAAAAAACACAATTTTTTTCACTGGCCTCATCGAAAGCATTAGTTTCCTTTAATAGGATATGACAAGGTTGCTTTTATTTTTATTTTTTGCTTTTTGCGTGAACTTTTTATTTTCAAAAAACTATTGCAGTTCTTTGTTAATATACAACATATTAGGAAAAAAATTCAGTATTTTTTTTTTCTTCTTTTTTCTGTAAATCTGTAAATTGCAATCATATAGAAGCAAGTTTAACCATATAATTTTATAGGTGCTCTTGTTAATCAAAAAAACAATTATTTAATATATTTTTCTTTTTTTTTTTTACCCGCATTAGCACATAATGCAAGCCAGTCATATGAAATAAATGAAATAAAAACATTAAACATATCTAATTTATAAGACGCAGCAAAATAGCCGTAAATTATTGGATTAAAATTTTTTCAATTTATACGTAAAAAAATAAAGATGCAATGTACAAGTTAGTTATCACACACCAATTTGATAAGCGGAAAGAAATTGGGAAACAAAAAATTCTTTGTGTCAGTCCAACCAGCCTCATTTTACTATTAAAGTAAGATTTTATGTCGGTAAAATCCATTAATATTCTCATAAACGCCACATATTAATTTAGCTAAGCTAGGAAAATTAAAAATTCAAAAAAATCCTTTTAAAAAGCCAAGAATTTTTTCTTTTTTTATCGAAGTGATGTAATAAAAGAAAAAAAGAACTGCGATATTTAAAAAGTATTTGTAATCTAATTATCATCATATTTATTTATTTTTTTTAAAAAAAAAAAAAAAAAAAAAATTCGGAAATTCATATGTAGTAATTTCGGTAAATGAAATTCCGCATGATTTGAAATAATTTATAAATGGGTGTTCTGCTTATATACAGTACTTCTAATTAATCATTGATTTGTACTAAATAAGCTGACACAACATCATTAGACTTTTCTATTTATAAACAGACCGTGCACTTGTAAAGTTGATTAGATATTCTAAGTTAAATCATTGGATTGATCGAAAGATCGTAGAAAAATTGAGGCAAATTTTATTGTTTAATAAATTATTATAATTATATTATTATTATTTATACTATTTATACTATTTATTATAATTTGATTCCCGCGTGCAAATTTTCATTTTAAAATTGTATAAAAAAGTATTTTAAAAAGTTATATTTATAGATGTTAAATAAAATCACATTGTTTAGATAGAACAAATCAAATTTAAACAATTATATTTTCATAAGCAAATCTGAGATTAAACAGTTGGTTAATCTTGGGAAATTTATTTTTATTATCAAATATGATTAACAAAGTGTTTAAGAATGAAAAAAATATATAAATGCCAACTTCCCCAATTTTAGCAAATTATTCTTTTCTTGTCTCGCGACTGAAAGAATTTATTTACGATATTTGTAAAATTATCCGAAACGATTTCTACTTCATTAAAAAAAACCACCAAATCTTTTAAACTACGCTAAAATATAGAAAACTTCTCTTTTTTTATGACTATAATATTCAATTATAATAAGGAAATCTTACATTTATAAGATATTCACGCATTTTCTAACTTTAAAAATCTTAAATATTTACAAGCCAAAAAATTATATAAATTTTAAAATTAAGAAAAAAAATCATACTAAAAAGAAAAAAAAAAATCAAAAAAAAAATCTCTTTTTTCGTATTATTTTCTTCCTGGAGTAAAGTCTTGAAATTGAAAAATTTTCTCGACTTCTCTTAAGCTATTCGCAGCGCTACTCTTTCCATCTACGGCAATATCCTACTACTTCTAAGGTTCAACAAAAAGGATATTTTAACCAAATATTTAGGTGAGTTAAAATAAAATAATCTTTCTATTAGTTATATCATTACGGGCGCGCGCGTGCTTGCTTCCCTGTGCTTGACCGTAATACAAAAACACACCTGTTTAAAGTACTCTTAAAACCCTTAATTGTTTCATATATTACTAAATAGTAAAAATGAAAAAAAAAATTTGATTGCATAAGATGAAATAAAAAAAAAAATAGATTTATATCATACTTACTTCATCTCCTTATTTTTTTTTTTTTTTTTCATTTTGTCCCCTTTTATATATCCCGTCCATCTATATATGCATATATAATATTCACGACTCCTACTTGCGATAAATAAAACTTACACAATTTTCTTTTCATTATGCTTCAACAATAAAAATTGTTAAGGCCGTTGTAATTAATAATAGTAAATATGAGTCGATCAAAAACAATATCAACTGACCATAATAACTTAGGTTTACACTCCGGCGCTGCTGCAGGCAATCTCGGTAAGTTAAATATTCTACGTAATGTGAAAAAATATTTGGAAATTGAGCGTAAATTGGGCTTCCATTTATGGAGTATTTTGGGAAACGATAGATGAAATTGATCATATTGTGAATTTATACTTATTAATTTTATGATTTTCTTCCTGTTATTTAATATAGGATTGGTTAAATTTGCACTAGATCATGGTCAACCTATCGATTCCGTATTAAATGGAGTCTTGCCAATCCATGTTGCGTGCATCAATGATCATGTATCTGTTGTACAGTATCTTATTGAACGAGGCGCAGACGTTAATGCTCCAAGGTAAGATGGTATTTCCTCATCATGTAATTAATTTCTTTTAAGTATTAATATATTTATTGATTATATTAACTCTTGTTGAATTATGCAGACTTTCACACAAATATAATGGTACAGAAAAAGGTAGATCAACGGATCAAACAGTAGGAACAACTGGATCAACCGCATTGCATTTTGCTGCCGCCAATGGATGTACTCAAACAATTGAATTATTATTGAAAAATGGTGCAATCGTGGATGTAACCGATAAATATGGTTCATCTCCATTATCGGTAGCAATGGCAAAGAATCATGCTGATGTTGTTGAATTGTTGAAAACTTATGGTTCTATACAAGCTGCTGAAAAACAAAAATTATTACATGATGATTCAACACACACAAAAATAACAACAAATAATTTGAAATCTTCAAAACGACCAAAAGAAAAACCTTCAAAAATTGCAAAGTCGAAGAAGAAACCTGCTCTTATAACGACAAAATTCACACCAAGAACACGTCGGCCGAGTTTACCTGTTCAATTTGAAAAAAATGAATTAAATAACAATTCTATGGAAAACGTTTTATTAAAAAGACAACCTTCAAAGTCAATGGAATTACCTTCGCATTTGAAATCAAGAGAGGAAATTTTCAAGGATGATGAGTTTATTAGCGACAACAATGAAACAATGACTATTGATTCATTAGATAAACCTTCTATAGATATATCTTACCATTCAATGGATGAATCTTCGCCCGATGTTAAAAAACTTAAATCGCCAACAAAGGAACTGTTTCGTAAGAGTTTAACTCTTACAAGACAGTTAACTTCGACATCCTTAACTTCTTTAGCATCATCAAATAAAAGCCGTTCTCCTGATCGACGATTTTCATTTTCTTCTTCGCCTGTTACTCCACAATCAAATCCATCTGCTATTTCTCTTCTAATGACACCTCCAGATATACCCGGTTCGCCCTCAACTGCTTCTACAGCACCCACGGAATATGGAGGAGATCCTGATTATATTCCATTACCTCCCGTAATTGTAGAGAAAAAGAAGAGAAGGTCAACAGATCCTTTACATGAATTAAAAACGAAAAAGTGGAATAATAATGAGACAAATGATGATGGTAAAATGTCACGTTCAATGTCTGAAGGTAGTGGAGTGAACTTTTTTTTCACTTCACCTAACAAAAAGCAACAAATTTCTTCGGAAAATTATCGGCCTGTGGAAAATCGTAGAAAATCTTCCTTTTCTATGAAAGGGTTCTTTGGAAAATTAACGGACTTGATATTAGGAAAATCTTAGTCCAATTATATTCTACATATTCTGTAGAAAATGAACATTTTTCTTCTTATATATATATATATATTTTTTATATAGAATTGTTTTATCACCTTTTATTGCATTTTTTTTTCTTTTTTTTTGTGGATTATTTTTATCATTCCTTGGACAATTTTTTTTTGATTTAGTTTTGTAAAGAAATTATTTGTCATATTGTTATTGGACTTATCAACAGCAACAACATTTCATGATTTTTATCCTTTGTAAATAGCCCTTTTTTCATTTTTCTGTACCATGTTTTTCTTTTCATATATATCATTTTTTTTTTATATATATTTCTTCTTTTTTTACTGTATTATTAACATAAAATTGTTCTTTTTCCTTTTTTATAACCTTTTCTTTTTTCCTTTTTAAATAAATAAAATTGGGTTCCTTTTCTTTTTTTATCATTTCCAAAATCAATTTTATATCATTTTTTCTTTTGTAAAAATTATTTTTTTTTTTTTTTGTTACGAATTCCTTCTATAGTGAACAATTCGGAATTTTAACTTGTACAATATATATTTCTTAGCAATTTTTTTTTTTTTCAATTTATTGACTTTTAACAAAGGTCTTTTGATATGAAAAGTTATAGATATCTTGAGATACTAGACTTATTTTTTCGTTTGATACATTGAATGTAGTAAAGGAAATGGGTTTTTTATTTTATTTTACTTTTTACTTTTTTTTTTTTTCTTGTTCTTTTCCTTCACTTTTTGTCTTTGAGTTGTATATTTACGTCTTAAAAGATTTTAAATTATATTATTTGATTTGAATAAAAAAGTGAAGAATTGTGTCTTTCAGAATAAAGAATTATTTTGCAAGTGAAAACAAAAATTTATTGAATCAAATCGTATATAAATTTTTTGTCAAAAAAATAAAAAATAAAAAATAAATAAAATAAATAATAAAAAAAGTAAATATTAATTTTTAATTAATATAACTACATTAAAGGAAAATAAATAAAATACGGGTTAAAGCAAAATTTAAATAATATAAAATTATAATTTATTTTATATAATTATAACATATTTTGTGCTTTGACCACATAATTCTCGTAGAGAATGTCCATAAAAGATGGGTCAGACTTTTATATATATTTAAAGTTAGTAAGTCGATCGGCTAATAATAAGAAACTTCAATTTTATTGATGACGCACCTGAATTAATCGTAAGTATTGTTCTGTAAATTCCGATTTAGTCAATATTCTTTTATGGTTGATTCCATCGAGAGCCGTGAGAGAAGAGATAGAAGCGTCCACCGCTTGTTTTCGTGACAACTGAGGATTTTCCATCCCAAATGAGGCATTTGAGGTTGTAATGTGTTCTTGAATAATTGAAGGTGTATTTATACTTCGACTGTGGAATAATTTGCTGTTAGGTCTAGTGTCATTGACGGACAATGACCTCTGTGGTGGTGTATGTGAGTTAAAAGGATAATTATTTGGAGAAGCAGTAGCTGTATTACTTGGACGAAGCATTTCTAAAAGCATCTTTCCATCTAAAAGGGCATGATTATTACTAGATGTAACGGGCGGATTCTATATAATATAGAAAAAAAAGTGAAAATATTGTGATATCAGTTATTCACAAATCAATACTTTCAAAACTAATGACATTTTTCAAAGGTTAAATTTAAGAATATTTACTACAGGAAGTGGATCAATACTAGATGCTTTTTGGAATAATTCTCCTAATATGTCTTTTTTCGGAGTTTCATATTGTAGAGTGTCATGATAGGCAGGAGTTGAACTTCTACTGTTATTAGAAGTGGTAGGTTGGTTAATTTCTGTCTGTTGGAGAAGGTCCCCGATTTGAATTGGCCTTCCATAAAGACTCGAAGATGTTCCTTTGGATGGGGTCGGAGTGTTTGAGGAGTAGTGAGGTGGTTGTAAAGTTAATTGTGGTGGGGTAACAGCAGTTTTTGATGATTCGCGACATCTAAAATCCCAAATAAAAAAATAAATAATAAGTTTTATATTTCTTTACGTAATCAAATAAAATAAATTTACAATTTACTTACTCCAACAAAGTTTTTCCTATTCGTTCCCGATCCTTTGTTTCAAATACCCAAATGCCATGGATATTATCTACTATCCAAAGCAATACTCAATTACCATAATCCGGCTACTATTTGTGGGTTCTTCACATAACAAAATATTGGCGAACTTCAAAAAAGTCATCAACGATACCATCGTCTGTAGCACGATATATAATATATTCGTCTTTGAATTCTAGCTCCATACCGTCTGTTAATGGTGCCATGAAGTTATCGATACCTAACCGATTCATCACTATAAATCCATACACAGGTTGTACACATCTATTTGAATAAAATAATTTATTTTTTTTTCTCGTTTTTTTTTTTGATATCAATAAAGGTAAACAAATATGGTCAAAGACATACCTTTTGAACACGAACAATGTTCCCTCTACGCCCTTCTTTGTCTATGAAAACAAAATACATTACCATAATTACTATGCTTCAAAATACTTTGACGCGCGTCTAATTCATAACGTGTAAAATTCAAGCATACCCAAGCACCTTTGTCAAATTTGTATACAACAACATAACTTGAACTATCAATTATTTCAACAATATTTTGGTCATGGCGACGCAGAACGTTCAAGTTGACAGCTTTCCTTGCAGTTGGATCCATAAAGTGATAAATAACCTTCAAGATGAAACCAAAAGTTTCAAGTAATTTCATTTTCGAATTGTTTCGATGTTACAAAATTGGATTATCACATGATTAGTTTCACAAGCCACAAAAAAAAATCTTTCTACACAGGCCGGAATTATGGATCAGATTTATTGACGTAAATCTAAGTATAAAAAAATTTTCAATTTTTTTTTTTGTTTCCTCCTCTTTGATTTCCATCCGGTTTTCTAGGTGGGTTGTTTTACATTTTAAAGAATTAATATAAATTAGTCACATGAAATTTTTTTTTGAAGGTTTTTCATTTACTTTTTGTTTAAGGTAATAAACAAAGAATTGAGAATTGTCAAATATTTGGTTAAAGTTTACTATTTCAATCACTCTCTGATCGAAATCAATGAAAAAAATTATGTAGAATAAAGTTGAGTATTTTAAAAAATTTTTTTCTTTCTCTTATAGCAAAAATGGTTAATCCTGTTAAGAAAGTCAAGATTGTCAAGAAACGCATTAAGCCTTTTATTAGGCATCAATCAGATCGATACAAATCTGTAAAGGTAAATTTTATAAAAGATTTATTTTTAAAATTTATTAAAAGAATCTTTATTCACGTATTTCTTTTAATTATAATGAAAATAGGAAGCATGGAGAAAACCTAAGGGTATTGACAATCGAGTTCGACGTAGATTTAAAGGTCAACTTCCAATGCCAAAAATTGGCTATGGTTCAAACAAGAAAACTCGCCATTTAATGCCCAATGGATTTAAAAAATTTCTTGTATCTAATACTAGAGAATTAGAATTATTACTTATGCATAACAAAACATATGCTGCTGAAATTGCTCATAATGTTAGTTCAAGGAATAGAATTGCGATTATTGAAAGGGCTCAGCAATTAAATATTAGAGTTACTAATGCTAAAGCTCGTGTTAGATCTCAGGAAGTTGATTAAAAAATTATTACATGAGGAGATTGGTGGAATTTCTCTCTCAATATATATGTTTTTTGATCTTTTTGATCTTTGACATTTCATTTTATTAACGTGCTTC
The DNA here is from genome assembly GCA_021464525.1 of Rhizophagus sp. LPA8_4_AMF. Classification (NCBI taxonomy): domain Eukaryota; kingdom Fungi; phylum Glomeromycota; class Glomeromycetes; order Glomerales; family Glomeraceae; genus Rhizophagus; species Rhizophagus sp. LPA8_4_AMF. Next base: position 17,289 of record JADRCO010000384.1, on the reverse strand, counting down.
TTTAAATCTTCACCTGACTTTTTCATTGAATCTTGTATACCTTTTTTCAATCAATTGATCCGTGATAACAAAAAAATTTTTTATTAAAAAAAATACTGCAAAGCATCACTTTTTTTATGATAAGACGATCGGTAAAATTGTAAAAATAATAATAAAAAAAAATGAGTAAAATTTTATGCAACTTACAAAAATTAAAAAAAAAATTTTGAACTCATTTATCTTTCGTTTTATGATTGATTCTGCTAATTGTTTCTATATATTATTATTGTTGTTGACAAATTAATTATGAGCCTCAGAATGGTGGCCATTATGACCATTTTCATGACCATGATGTTCCCAAGGATGCCTTAAACCCTATATAGTTTTAAATGATTAATCATAATTTCGTCCAACTTTCATGAGATATTAATTTTAAATGTTTACAAACCAGAACTACGGGTAATTCTTTTTTACCACGATATAACATCCCTAAACAGCCCAAAACAGAACATTTTATTTAAAATTATATATTTATAATCGAAAATCCTAGAGTCAAAAAAAGAATCTTACAGAATGCCATGCTACCGCCAAACAACTTGGATAAAAATACATGCGCTCTTCCGGGTAGAGGAAAGCCATGGGGACCTTTAGCACCCGCCATTATAATTTATTATAATATTAAATAATTAATCAAATAGAATAACTAAGTTTTGAATGCCGAGTTTAGTTTTGAAGAACTAGATTTGGAATTTGGATGTATTACAAAAGTTCAATTCGACACACGTGTCTAAGTGTGTCTAACCACTCATATATATAAAAAAATATTCCTTTATTATTTATAAATTATAAATCACTACTATTTTTAGTAAAAAATAATAAATAAAAAAAATAATATTAAAAATGCGATAATAACAGACAGCAAAAAATTTTACACACGATTTTAGACATATCTTGTAATTCATTTTTTTTTTTAACCATTATCAAAATGAACTACAAAACTAATAGGATAAAATGTTCTTAATTCATAAGAACTTCTATAAAAATAACAAGGAATATAATAAAGAAATGAATGTAAAAAACTTTTATGGACAAGGGCGGTGGTATCAATAGATAATTTTTGAGAATTAGGTGATCGGGATAGGCAATAGAGGATATGTGATGGTAAGCAAAATGATGATAAAAGACCACGAATTTTCTTCTTTCCCCGTCTAAATTTTTCCTTCCGACCGCCTTTCCGATCAGCATTAATATACTGGAATCTACTACTTTTACAATTTTGTTTGGAACCCCAACCCGTTGTCAAATACAAAATACTAAAATCTTTAAAGAAAAAAGAAAAAAATTCAAATAATAATATGGAAGGATCATGGAGTCAACATATAACACATTTGGCAGACTTGGTTCTTCTTCTGTAATTTTCAATATACTTGAGTTGTCTGTTATTAATAGCACCTCTACGTCGTTGGCGAATAAATGCCACACTATCGAGAGGAGACATACCAGACTCAATTAATGCAATCGCTACTAGTACAGGGGCACTAAGGAAAAAAAGGTCCATTAGGGTTATAATGCTGTTTAACCATAAAAATTTGGAAATTTATACATTACTTACCGTCCAAGTCCAGCTACACAATGGCAAGCGATTGCAGGCCTATCATCATTGTCATTGCAACAGAATCGAGTTTGAACAAGATCAAGCCATTCACTTACTATTTGAGATGGTGGAGCATCGCCATCACCAAACACCCAGTCCTAATAACGATTAGGATTAGTAAATCACTAATGTAAATAGGTAAATTTAATAAATATATTTACATGAACTTTGATTCCACGAGCTAAAAGAGGATCGGTGTTATAAGTAGGATCGCAAACACGGACAACATCAGTTACGTTGTATCGTTCAAATTCCTAAAAAATGCTCAAGCATTAAGGGCAATCAAAATAAAATTAACAATAACTATATATTTCGTCTTTACCTGCATATACAAGCTTAAGTTATTGTTTGATGGAGCGTCTGCGATCAAGAAACGAAGATGATTGTACTCGATAAGTGTTGGAGGATTAATGGGTGACCGTTGTCCGGCTAAAATTGGGCCGGAACCTCGATTACTTCGCATTGCTGGCATGGGGCTGAAAATATTTCGTTTATTTTTGTAGTTTGGCTTTCTTTGAATGTTAAATCCGAAGGAACTTCCTTTAAAACCGAGTGATATGTCTATGTAAAATCTTGAATGCGACCGAACGGTGATAAGTTGAATGAATCGTACTTCTTTTTCTCTGGATATAAGTAATCGTTCACATATTCAATGAAGGATGGTAGATAAGCGAATGACTGTTTAACAATCTATTTATTACAAAATAATAATTTAACAAAATTTGTTCTTCCTCGAATTCTCTGATTCATAGGAAATACCCAAAATGAACCCTTATGCTTACTATGTTTTTTATATTATATATATATATCGCTAGTCCAATTCGCCGTAGGCGACTTATAAAATGGGTAAAAAACAAAAGCTTTGCACCGGCTTTGAAAAATATAAAAAAGCTTGCAAGCAAAAAAAATTTTTTTTTACTAGATGCAAATGACTCACCTCAAATAAAATAATAATATATTAACAACTCTATACAAGTTCAAGGGTAATTAAATAATCTACAGGTTAAAAAAGATGACAACCTAGGCGGGGAAGGAAAAAAACGCGACGACTAAGCAAGCGGCTGGCTCGAACGAAAAAGTTCTCAAAAGCTAGCCAGGGTCAAACATAGCAGTTGCAGAGGAAGCTGCGGGATTCAACTTGGTGGCACAGATTGGGTAAAGACGAGAAGTTTGATCAGATAGTTAAAAGGATAAAGAGTATCTATCCTAAATCTATGCTTGACAAATTCCCTAGTAGCTTTAGATTGAGAAGAAAAACTATTAACAAGATAAAAATTTTAGGGGAAATTCAGAAAAAATTCTGGTTTGTATTGAAGTAAAAAGAACCCACAGGAAAAAAAAAAAATTTTTTTTTTTGCATTAAAAATTTTTTTGTATTTACTTGTTTGCTCATTTTCATCACGGCTCATCATATTATATTATTGGTGGCGTTTGAGTAAAATCCACATATGCTATTTTAAAAAGGAGTTGTTTAAAATATTCTGATATCACACAACTGGCGTTCTATACTGTGTTCTCAGCCCAAATTTCACTCATGTAACAACAAATGTTTCCTCAAATTACCAAAATTATCATTCATATCACTTATTATTTTAAATGACTGGTTTAGATTTTACAGTATCATTAACAATAGTCATAGTGACTACCAAAACAGCCCTATTATCGACCGTTTTATGCCGCTCGCTTTAACATTTTGATACAATATGAATATATGATTGATAATCATAATATATACAATAGAAATGTGAGATACAATTATAAGATAAAAAAAAGTTCGTTTTGGAAAGATATTTAAAGATGATATCATAGATTTATAGATAAAGTTATAGAATAAAGAATATAAAAATATTTATAAATCAGCAGCACTAGCCCATTTACCATTTCCTTTTGAGGTATTTTAAACGTGAACTAATAATTCTTAAAATGATGTGTCAATTTTTTTTTGTAGTGTTGTGTTAAAAATTATATAAGAACGAGTCAATATTATCTTAATCAGGTCAGATGATTAAGTAATCCTTATATAGTAATGTATAATGGTCACACAAATTAAATTTTACGATTGGTCTTTTATAAGTAAAAAATAACACTTTTCAGGTAAAACTAGTAAAAAAAAAAAATGTCCAGACCGATTGACCTCGTCGTTGTGGGTCTTGGAAACCCAGAACCTGAATACGCTACAACACGTCATAATGGTTGTGTTTCAAGTATTCCTTGAATGTTTGCAAGTTAGTAATACATATTTTTCAGTTAAGTCGACTAATTATTCGAATCTAACGTCTTTGGTCCACTTGCTTATTTCTTTAGCTGGATATATTTTTATTGACTATCTGGCAAATGCAATAGCACTTGTTCAAGGACAAGCTACTAGGGATCTTCCTAAATTTTATCGACGATTAGATCTATCTGGTAAATTTTTATGAATTACACGCAATTAATTTGAATTTTCTATTTTAGGAAATTTATTAAAGATAATTAATATTCATTGATTGATATAGCTGATGTACGGGATACATTATTTACCTCTACAAGTGAAGACGGCTCCATCACGGTATATGATTTGATAAAAAAATAAACGTAAAAAAAGTATTCTATTCTAATTGGTTTTTTAAAATAGAATTCGTTCAGAATTATTCTGATAAAACCATTGACGCCCATGAACGAGTCAGGCCATGCCGTGCAAAAAGTTTTACAACATTTTGGAGTTAACGACGCTAAAAAACTTATAGTCGCGGCCGACGATTTAAATACTTTACCAGGAACATTAATGATTCAAAGTTTGTGATTTAAGATTTATTATGTTATCGAATTGCACGATACTTATCGATCTTAATTCACAAATTACTTTAATATTAAAGGTGGTGGAGATTTGTCAGCCATGAAAGGTCATAAGGGATTAGAAAACATTGTTTCAATAATTGGGACAGAATTTATTAGGTATAAATCAAAATTTAAGAGGATTTTAATATAATTAATAATATTAACATTTAAAAATTCTAGGTTTCGATTGGGTATTGGTCGGCCAATTTCAAAAACAACAGAAATATCACAATGGGTTTTAACCCCTTTTGAGAAAGGAAATCGTGAAATGGATCTCTTCGGTCATCTCCTTCATTTAACAACTCAAGCTTTATATGATTATAGTATTCATAAAGATTTAAAGAGAATTAAAAAGAAATTTGCCCATAATCGAAAGTTACCAAATAAATTAACAGAAATGAATAGTTTAGTGTTTCCTGTTGATACTCATGGATTTTAAATCCTTGTCGGGTGATACTTGAATAAAGAGAAAAAATTTACTAATGGTGTGGAGATTATCAATTGTTTATTATAACCATGGTAAACTTGTATTAATTCGTTCTGCGCAGAAAGCACAGTAAACGACCTTAACAGTTATATTTTTAAAGTACTTCCTTTTTAACAAATTAAGTAAACCAATTTTTCTCCGGCCCAACTCTTTTGGTGATCTTAATATGTATTTGGTTTGAATTTGTAATACAGGAGTGTTTTTTCTGCGCCTGACGTTGAACAATACTAGAAAAGACCCCTTTTTTCAAAATCATGACTAATATTTTGTCAAAAGTTTTTACTTGTAACCGCAGTTATGGCAGTGCCTAATAACCCAATTGGATTTGTTGAACTCTATTAGAAAAAGTCCCTAATTGCGAAAAAAAAGGTCACAAAAAGGGTATTACTGATATTATAAGATCTCACTGATCCGACCAAAGATCTGAAATTTGGGGAGTTACTCAGGGTAGATATATATTAGGGTCGGCTTAAAATCTTTTATCTTCCTCCCTTCCCTACGACTCCTCACGAATTTTTTTTTTTTTATTAATTTTATGCTTATACTTTTATAATGTAAGTAATAATTTTTGTTTCCATCCATATCTGAGAACAACCATCCGTTGAGTTGGTAACATTTTTGTCACGAAAGATTTTGAGAATGATTGATACAAAAAAAAAAAAAAAATCTGGAAAAAAATTTTTTTTTTTTTATATCTGGAAAAGTGATAGCTGCCGCAGTAAATAAATTTATAATTTATAAGTTCATAGTTTTTTTAAAAGAAGCTTTAACAACAACCTCTTAATAGTATTAACTACGAAATAGAACACTACGTTGCACTTACCGTAAAAGTAAATATTAATCTTTATTTATTTGTTGTGCTCAACATTTTTTTATACTTTCCGTTTTTCATCTTCAGTAAAATGGGTAAAGAAAAGATTCACGTTAACGTTGTCGTCATTGGTCACGTCGATTCTGGAAAGTCCACAACAACCGGACATCTTATCTACAAATGCGGGGTATGATTGTTTGAACGTTTTTAAAAATTTTCCATTGATATTTTAATTATTTGATCAAGAAATTTCTCATATTCTACACGGTAAATTCTTATCGCAGGGTATTGATAAACGTACAATAGAGAAATTTGAGTAAGTATTTTTATTCAATCTTTTGGAATTTGTGACGAATCAATTCCTAAAAAAAATTTTTTTTTTGTATTTTGATTTACTTAATATAGAAAAGAAGCCGCAGAACTTGGAAAAGGTTCATTTAAATATGCTTGGGTTTTGGATAAACTAAAAGCCGAACGTGAACGTGGTATAACCATTGATATCGCTCTCTGGAAGTTCGAGACTCCAAAATATTATGTTACTGTCATTGATGCTCCAGGACATCGTGATTTTATCAAAAACATGATTACTGGTACCTCTCAGGTAAATGACATTTCATATCGATCACTAAGTTTTAAATTGTATCCTTTACATTAACCATACATTACCTTTCCCAAACTATAATCAAATTAGGCTGATTGCGCTATTTTGATCATTGCCGCCGGTACTGGTGAATTTGAAGCTGGTATCTCCAAAGACGGGCAAACTCGTGAACATGCTCTTTTGGCATATACTCTCGGTGTAAAACAACTTATTGTCGCCGTAAACAAGATGGACACAACCAATTGGTCGGAAGACCGTTTTAATGAAATTATCAAAGAAGTATCCGGCTTTATTAAACGTGTTGGATATAATCCAAAAACTGTTGCTTTCGTCCCAATATCCGGCTGGCACGGTGATAACATGTTGGAAGAATCTGCAAATATGACCTGGTTCAAAGGATGGGAAAAAGAAATCAAAGGTGGTGCCAAAGTTAAGGGCAAAACGCTTTTGGAAGCCATTGACTCAATTGAACCTCCAAGTCGACCTACCGATAAACCCCTTCGTCTACCACTTCAAGACGTTTACAAGATTGGCGGTATTGGTACCGTCCCAGTAGGTCGTGTTGAAACCGGTATTATTAAGTCCGGTATGGTTGTAACCTTCGCCCCTGTTGGTCTCACCACTGAAGTAAAATCAGTTGAAATGCACCACGAACAATTAGTTGAAGGTGTACCTGGTGACAATGTCGGTTTTAATGTCAAGAACGTATCAGTCAAAGAAATTCGTCGAGGTTACGTCTGCTCCGATTCCAAGAATGATCCAGCCAAGGAAGCTGCTTCCTTCCAAGCTCAAGTTATCGTTCTTAACCATCCTGGTCAAATCGGTGCTGGTTATGCTCCTGTATTGGATTGCCATACCGCTCATATTGCTTGTAAATTCGCTGAATTGCAAGAAAAAATTGATCGTCGTTCCGGCAAAAAACTTGAAGACAATCCCAAATTTGTTAAATCTGGAGATGCCGCTATCGTTAAAATGATTCCATCCAAACCGATGTGTGTTGAGGCTTTCTCTGATTATCCTCCTTTAGGTCGTTTCGCTGTAAGAGATATGAGACAGACTGTCGCAGTTGGTGTTATCAAGGTTTGTATTAAAAAAAAATCGTGTGCAAAAAACGTTTCAACATTGTTAATCAAAAATATTTCATTTCATTTATTAATAGTCCGTCGAGAAAGTTGATAAGTCAGGAAAGACTACTAAGGCAGCCATGAAAGCATCCAAGAAGTAAAATAAAAGATGAAAAAAAATCCCCGCTTCATCTTTAATGGCCATTATATTATGACTCTTATATTGTAAAAATTTCCCCAACCAAAAAATCGTAAGGAGTTGTTTTAAAACTAATAAAATGGGTTTTCATATTAATATAAATTACAAAAAAAAAACCTAGTGTAATTATTGCTTATTGACTTGTAACAAACAAAATAAAAAAAAAGCAATAGAATAAAAGTAATTGTGTCAATTTATTATACTTTTTTTCAATTGATATCTTTATAAATAAATAAAACATTGGTTATTTAAATTTTATTTGTATGCATAGTATAATCTTGCTCAAGGTTTCAAGGTTATGAATAAAACATATTCATTTAGTTTCTGAGCCGTTGGTAAACCATTTTCTTTAATCTCTTTATGATATTGTTCATATACTGAAAGCCAATATATTCACTCCTTTCACTTCCATCGTATAAAAAAACTGTAAAAATTCTACTTATAATTTCTTTTACAGCTCCAAACTTTATTCGCACATATTTTACCTTACTTACCTCGATGACTTGGTTAATAAGTTTGATTTTCAAACCTCAAATTGAAATATTTTAAACAAATAGTATTCATAGGAAAAATCTTGCGTCGAAGATTGCTCGAAACTTAAATAACGAGATATCAATCATATAACTACGCATTGAATCCTTCTATCGAAAAAAACGTATTAAAAAATAATTACGCGTTTATTTGATTTTAATTCTCAATATATATATATATATACTGTATATATATTTCTCTATGCATCTCTGTTTATTCATTATTCCAAAAATTTATATAAATACAATAACATAAACATTTCCTTAAAGTATTAAAGAAGTAAAGTAGTAAAACATCGAAAATTATGGAATTATAGCTTTTTGATTCTGTAGATCTACAATATAGTCCGTCGATCATCATGTGCCATTTTTACGCGGATTGCATTATTTCTATTCACGTTTTTCTCGGTTTAATTCCTCTCTATTTATCTGTGCGACTTCTATTAATTTTTGCAAAGATGAATAAAACAATGGAACACATATAAAATAACCAATTCCTAAAATTAACGCCAACATTAGAATTAATTTGAACGCAACGCGAGGAACTCCATAAGTTAAAGTTTCCAGTACTGTATAGAAGTATGAATTCAATATAAATTTTTATGTAATATTAAGATATAAAAAGTCCAAAAGTTAGACAATTAATTACCGATATTATATATTATTGGACGAAATTCTCTTCCTGGAATATTGGACACTCCTTCGTATTTAGCGCTCACGCGGAGCAATTTTTTTGTAGTAGTCATAATTTGTTGAGAATTCTTTACGAAGGAATTATTAATAATATATACAAAAACTCTATAATTACTATAATAAATTAATTAATTATATGATGTCTTACCGACTGAGTAATTTCCAAATTTTGTCTCTTTTTGAAAATATTTAATGCTTCCTCAAAACCCATTATTTCCAACACGAACGTTGTTGGCGACTTTAATATTAATATTTTATCAATAAACTTTCGTTTGGCATGCTTAGCATGAATACAAATCGGCTTACCGTCGCTGCATAAGATACTCTTGTTTCATATGTATTTCCTTCTTCTAAACCATCAAGAATATACCATTTTTCTTTTTGTCCTGTCTTATTTTGGGTAATTTCGTCAGCATTCATGAAAGGTACTATTCGTTCGTAACGTTGAATAGTATACGGAGGCGTTAGAGTCTTTAAAGTGAGAATTTAAAGAAATTTTATTATTAATTCCTTACATTATTAATTACATGTGTTTGTAAAAAGACCCACCACTAAACCCTCTTGTTCACTCCATTCTAAAATTTCTGTGTAAAAATTTTCAGAAATCTTTACAGCGTTAGAAGTAAAAACTTCTTTTTCAATATTTGCTTTAATTTGTTTAATAAGCCACAGATACAATATAAAGAACGCGATAAACGTGTTTTCGAATAAAAATTTCATTTTCACAAAAAGTTAAGACTCCATTGCCCCGCATCGACGTTTAATTAACTTCAAATACCAGTTTTGGAACATTACTATTATTTGTGGTGGTTTTCCGTGCATTAAATGTGACAGTGTCGTCCGCAGCAATGAAGCTAATCACTTAGCTATCATTCGATTCGAATTACTTATTTAAAATGTCAAATTCGCCTCCACCACCGATATTTGATGATATAACCTCGACAATTGGTAACACACCAATAGTTCGAATTAACTCAATATCAACATTAGCTCCTTCGTTTGAATTATCAAACATTGAATTATTGGCTAAATTAGAATATTTAAACCCATTATCTGGAAGTATTAAAGATAGAGTTGCTAAAAGGATATTGGAAGGTATATTCATTTTAATAATATTCAGCATATTAGAATTTATCAAATTAATGTTTTTTTTTCTTTGTAAGATGTCGAAAAGGAAAATAAAGTTAAAGCTGGTACAACTTTATTAATACCTACGAGCGGAAATTTGGGTATGTTAATTATATTGATAACACTTGAGTTGATCGAGTTGATATTATTTATGATTAAAATTAATTAAAAATAGGTGTTAGTATTGCAATGTTAGCTCATAAAAAGGGTTACAAAACGATAGTTCTTGTACCAGAACGTACAACAATAGATCGAATTCATGTTTTAAAAGCATTGGGTACCGAAATTATAAGGACACAAAATGAAGTTCATCTTGATGCTCCCGAAAGTAATTTTAGTTTAGCTAAAAAATTATCAGGTGAAATTACAAATTCAATTGTAGTTGACGAGGTAAATTATAACAAAATACCTTTTCTTTTTTTTTCTTTTCTTTCTTTTTTTTTTGAAGAAAATTTTTAACTTGATGGAGTAATTATTTTTTTAGTTAAATAGTCAAAGTAATTTTAATGTACATTTTGAAGAAACTGCCGAAGAAATTTATACTCAAGTTGAAGGAAAATTAGACGTGCTTGTAGTTGGTGTGGAATCAGGAGGTATATAAATGTTTAATTTATTTCCCGCATAAATTTGTATATTAAAGAAAAAAGGACTATTTAATCCTATTTTTAGCTACGATTACTGGGCTTGCGAAGAATCTTAAATCTCGCATATCTGGATTGAAGGTACATTTCATGAATATTAGGAAGCTATAGGAAATCTATTTATTTTATCATCACGCGAACAGGTAATTGCCGTCGAGCCTCAACATTCAAGAATTCAAGATAATATGCCTATTAATCCATCATCAATAAAGGTAATTATCAATTAAGAGTTCAACAAGATATGCAAGATTTTTACAAATTATCTTGCGTTCTTATTAGGAACGGAAGGTTGAAGATATTGGAAACGATTTTACGCCACCTCTGTTGGATAAATCTTTGATTGACCATTGGATTAAAGTTAATGATCAAGAATCTTTCGCCATGTCAAGAAAATTAATTAAAAATGGATTATTAGCAGGTACATATAAAAGGAATTTTTTTAAAAAACCTTTTACAAGGCCGTATAAAATTTCATTATGATAGGACCATCTTCTGGAACTGTTGTGAGTGCTGCTTTATCATATGTAAAACATCGATCCACGGCACACGAGAATTCGACGCGGATTCTTTGTGTATTGAATGATACTGCGCGAAATTATGGTACTACTTTACTATCCGATGAATGGCTTTTAGAAAATGATTTGATGGATGGTGAGATGGTTCGAAAACTCAAGTATCAGAAAATCGAAAAATATAGAGCTGTATGTAAAAAATTTTATGATATTTATTAGCTAAATTTTCAAAGTTAAATAATCTCCTTTTTTTTAAGGCAAGTGTGGAAGATTTACAACTTCCAGCTGCAGTGACAATTTCACCAAATGCAACAATATCACATGCAATTGAATTAATGTTAGATAGAGAATATTCCCAATTACCGGTGATTGATTCTCATAAAAAATTAATTGGCTATGTTTCCTTAACATCATTACAAAGTCATTTAGAAGTAGGAGGAGCAACATTAAAAGAACAAATATCTAAATGGATGTTTTCATTTGGTGGAAATAAAAATGGTAATTCTAAAAGAAAACGATATCAGTTAATTACACCTGATACTCCTTTATCCGAATTAGCTAAATTTTTTGAAAAACATAGTTTTGCTGTCGTAACTGATTCTGAGAGAAAATGGTGTTTAGGTGTTGCTACAAAATATGACTTAATTAACTTCTTAAATCATAGAAATTCTAGTGCTTTCTCTTAATTGTCGTATCATATCCAAAGATATTTTTCAAAATAAATATATTTTTATGTTAGTAACGTGACCGATTTTTTATTGGTCGATAAAAATGATCGTAAAAAATTTATTTACGTACCTAACTTTGAATTTTACAGTGCTGTGAATCTTAGTATGCTTTCACGACTCGTACGAGAGCATAATCAAAAGCAACAAGCCGTAAGGCGTAACAATGGTGCGTATTTGTAATATTACCACGCCATTTTTATACAGAGTCTTACAACGTATTTTAATTCAGAACAACTTAGGAAGGAAGCTGTACAGGCTGTTAGTGAGGTGACTGATTCTTTAGCTGATACTTTAAACGAAAGGTATGTGCGCACGCTGTTTGATAATTAAAAGTGTAAACTGATGAATTTCTATAAAATGTATGCACTATTCATGTTTCTTTGTATTATTGTATTTGATCAAGAATAACAATGGATATTTTTTATATTTGTATTAACTTTTTATTAAAAATACTGTTATTTTTTAAAAAACTTCAAGAGTCTCGACTATACTCAAAACTCAGCGTGAAATCGAGTCCGAAGCCAGAAAGTTATCTGCTCAATCAGTTAAACACACGAAACAAACAAAACAATGGTTGAGCATGTTGGAAGGATTCAATTCAGCTTTAAAGGTTTATTTCTTTTTGTTTTTCTATTTAAACTAAAATATGTATATTAAAGAATGTTATCAATGATTTATCTTTTTTTATATAAAGGAATTAGGCGATGTTCAAAACTGGGCTGAAGTAATAGAGAAAGATATGAGAGAAATTGCAACAACTTTGGAATTTGTTCACAAAGGTTTACTGAAAAGTTATTTTATTTTAATCACAGTCTAGAATTCGTAATAAAAAATACCATTTCCTTTAGGAACGATAGAGAGCCAGAAGATAACTGCAGAAATATCGACGGTATCGGGAGACAATATGACTAATTAAGGAATTTTTTTGAACTGGATTTAAATTTTAAACTTTTGATCTAGTCGCGAGTTAGATGAAAATTTGTCATTGCAGATGTAGTATTAATTAACAACCACCACGTTTGCAAAAAAAAAAAGATTTTTTTCGCGCCTGTCAATGATATGTATCGGTTATGTGCAAATTAAACAATAAGGCGCGAGATTAAAGATATCATCAATTAATCAAACTATATTTGGGATGTCTTCTTTGTCTTCCTCCAAACTTAAATTTTTTTTTTTGAAAGGTATTAACCTGTTATGAATAAAGGATTGTATTACGTTACCTAATTGAAAAAACGTAACAGCGTATCAGAGAATTTGATTATCTATTGTATCTTTTTTTTCAATAATTTATCGTGTGAAATTTTTATATATGGAAATGAGTTGCGATATTACGATAAATTGAATATATGAGTTATAAAAAAAATTTCCTGAACTCAATAATTCTTTCATTTGATCATTTGTGAACAATAAATAAATCATTTCGTGAATATTTATGGTTAAATTCTCTCTTTTTTTTCTCTCATTCCTCTGACTCTTTATATTGTTACTTGTGTATTACATAAAAATAATTTTTTATTATTTATTTGATTTTGATTATGGTTAATGATGTTCTGCCAATAACGTAATCAGGATCTGAGATTTTCCAATTTCAGCTCGGGGCTGTGAGAAATATATAAATACGTTTTCACCTTTTTTTTTCTTTTTATTTTTTTTCTTTTTTTTTCTTAAAAAAAAAAAAATACGTTACATGAGCCCTAAATAGCGTTCAGTTGTGAAATTATTAATTCTTGTAATAATTTTAGTATAAAAATAGGAAATTAGAAATCTTTTTTTTACAATCTTTTCGCTTATTAATAATTATCGTATTGAATAATAACAACGATGAATCTTCCAATTAATTTAAACCCAAGTTATTTGTTAGATACACTCTTCACTTTGTTCTTAAAAATAGTATTGGCAATATTATTAAAAATAATATACATCATCAAAGGAGAGGAGATCATAGTAACAAAAGTTGAAGTTACTATTAAGAAGGCAAACAAAGAAAAGCAATATACTCATATTTTAGACGCATCAAAAGATAGAGCAATTAAACCAAAGGACTTAATCAATGAACCCGATCTTACAGGCACTCCATTCGATATTAATAAACAACAAATAGCTGAGGAAGAAATGAAAACAAATCTCATTACGGGTACTCCATCTGAATTGAAACCGGAAGAAACTAAGGATGAAATAATTAATGATAAGAACGATAAATCGGAAGAATATGGTATCGAATCCACACCTGAAATTCAAGAAAAGCGGGAAATTCCTCGGCTTGAAACTGGTTGCCCATTTGAAATGAAAACGTCACATAATAATAATAGCGGATCGGGCACTATACCGTTTGAGGTAACTAAATTATATTAGCATGTCAATTGGCATTTATGAATGAATGCTAATATACGGCTGTAAACCAGTTTTACTGGAAGAATGGCGGACAGGAAGTTGTAATCACGGGCGATTTTGATAATTGGCAAGGTAATTAATCACGTGATGATTTATTGAAATACATAATTTATTGTAATTTATGTTTTTATTTATTTTATTTTAGGCACTCATAAAATGAAATTTAATCCAGTAACTAACGATTTTGTTGCTGTTCTTGATATTGATCCTAACAAACAACATGAATTCAAGTTTATTGTTGATGGAGATTGGCAACCAAATTGGGATTTACCAACACGCACAGATGAACGTAAGTGTTATTTATTATAATTGTTTTATATATATGATGACATAATATAATAATCCATTATTTATAGATGGAAATGTTAACAATATAATCTATGCCTTCCCATCCGGCCCATTGAGCCCCGAATATAAAGAATATGCTGGTGAATACTTTAAAAGAGACTTTATATTGCATTAGCTTATTGAAGGAATAAACTAATTTTATTCCATTTTATTTGTAGCTCCATCTTTTCAACTCACCGCCGCTTATTAGTGTGTCTTGATATAAAGGTTTCCGTTTTTGAATCATATTTTTAGCTCATATTGCAGGCCAAATTGTGTTTGCTATTGTCTCTCATTTTTTCTTAATGAAAAATATATCTACAGTTTTTTTTAAGCAGTTTAATTTATTTATACGACATGTTAATTCACATTTGTACAGTTGTAGTTGTATACCTTAATACTCCCAAATCTTTTTTATTTTATAATCTTCTCTACAATAAATTCATTAATATACTATGACGATCTAATAAAATATATTAATTTAGATCATTACCAAATATATTTTAAATACTTTTGTACAAAAGATATTATTAAATTAAAATAAACTACCGTTGATTTGATTTACATGTGAAATGCATACAATTGCGGGGTAAGGATAATCTTTTTTATCGTTGTAAGTATTAAAATCTCCATGGGATTTACACATTTTTTAAATTATCATCTCTATTTTAAATTTTATACTAGCACAAAGTTTTTATATGGAGGTCGAGTAGATTTGGCAATATTTTACTATGATCACGTAATTCCCCTATATACAGTATGATAGTTCTAAATGATTTATTTGCACAAAAATTTTTTTTTTATCGAATTTTCAAATTTAATGCAATTATTATTATTTACAAAAAGTTATGTAATAAAATATATTTTATGTACTTTAATAAATTGGTATTATTTGAATGCTACAGCTCGAGCACCCTAGTCAATCCCAAATAAAGTGGCCAAATTCTTGTTAGTTGTTACATGATATTTGGCCTGAATTATATATAAATTAGCATAATTTTAGCCAGAATTAAAATGTAACAAATTTCCTATTTAAGTTGATTTGCAGGTTAGTAGGATGTAATATTGCATTTGAATCAGAAATATATCTTCTTTGATTACCATCCAAATCGTCATCTTCCATTTAATTTCATCATCACTTTCCATATTATGACCATTTTTCCACACAAACTTTTCTCATTATTTCCATATATTAATATTTGTTTCAGATACTTGGATATGTTTATTACTTTTTTTCAAGTCAAAAGTGTATATATGATTGCATATGTGTCATTTAATTTATAATTATGTTGATTATTGATTATTTGCCTTTCAGTGAAAATTTTAATGGTGAAAAGCATTAAAAATTAAATTTTTAACCAGAAATGTAGTGGTCAAATTGTGAACATTTTATATATGGGGTCCAATTTGAAAAATTAAATCATATTTTTATAGCTCTTGATCTAATCTATTAAGATATAATATGCATTTAAAATAATATTTATTTTTTCAAATTTTATAGCCATTTAAAAATAGAATTTAAGACTTGATGTAACTAGAATGCTCAAGCTGTATAAATAATGTTAATAACCATCCTAATTCTAAAATAACCCTAAACTTTATATTCAAAATTTTTAACAGATTTTTAAATATATATACTGTATATTAAATATAATTTTATTATATCCTTGCATTATATTGTATTTCTTTACATTTACTACATATATAATATATATTCTTTTTATCACTAAATATAGTAATATCACTTAAAAACAGTCAATAGAAAATAGATAATTAAGAATCAACAACTTTTTAAATTCTAAGTTTTCTTTTTATTTATTTAAATTTAAAACACTTTTTAATACATTTTAAATCAAAAGAATCAAAAAATACTTATTAATGGCTAATATTCTGCATAAATCAAATTTCTACCCTACAGATTCAATTCAATTTGGATTTAATTTGAATTTGATTTGAAATCAAGTAATCATTATCTCATAGTCTAGTGATCAGAATTTGATAAATGTTTTTTCATTTTGTAACTCTTATAGAATATGTTAAAATAAAAAAAAAATGTAAATTTGGATTGCTAAATCTTGAGATAATTGTAAAATAAGTTTTTTATCTTCAGTATTAATTTTATTACATCACATTATATATTAATTTATGAAGAACATTATTAATGATTAATACCTAGAAGATGGATAAATAAATGAAGGACAACTCAGGGTTACATATATTTATGATCATAAGACAAAACTGAAGTTACATAAAATTGGTTAAACAAAAAATCTATATTAAAAATTTTGCAAAATTTTAGTTTTTTTTATTTTTCTTAGCACACATATATAGAAGAGTAGCTGATATTAAAAGTTAAGGTTATGTGGAGTGAGTGCTGGAAAAAAGGACCAAATTGGAATTTTTCTCAAAAAAAAGTGCTTAAGTAAAATAGATGTAGATTTGATCATTTGATCCAGAATATTTGTTGTTTTAAAAAAAAAATTTTTTGTTAATTTGGTCCTTTATCCCAGCACTCACATCATGTATGTTACCTCTAAACAGTCAACTCTCTATATAGTCACCTCCATTATAATCACAATCATCTATATAGTCACCCTAGTTAAGTGTCCCAAATTTTTACATATAAAATCCATCTTATATAGTCACATTTTGCATATAGTCATTATCATACCAATTTCTAAAAATCTTATATTAAAAAAGTATTACATATAGTCACATAATTAATTT
>JADRCO010000383.1:0-35176 GCA_021464525.1 Rhizophagus sp. LPA8_4_AMF | reverse complement strand
TATCTCTAGCATAAGTATTGACAAAGTTACAATTATTGATCATTGATCGTAAAATCCTATCCAGCGATTATATTTTAATGATTTTATACCATTTGATCCCTCCGAGACGAATCCCAGAGATCAACACGTCTACAAAATTATAATTATGATTATTGTCCATAAAATCTTATCCAGTGATCATATTTTAATGATTTTTATACCATTCAATTCGCCTCATTGAGAGGTGATAAAATCGGCCAATATTGACAGTGATTGATACATCTAAAGTTATTATAAAAATTGCATATTGTATTTTTAACTGAGATCATGCCTAAAATTATTATAAAAACTACAAAATTTACATCTATTTTTATACAAATGTATATATATATATATATTAATTAATAACTAGTTAAATCATACGAATTCAAATAAGATATTAAAAATTATATAGTTTATACAAGCTTGGATCTCAGTTTTTACATATAATCTTTGGAATCCTGAAAGAGTCCATCAAAATGATTTATAATTTTAATTGAAGGAACTTTAAGATTTGCTTTATTTTATGCATATATTTAGAATAACCTTTAAAAAGCTTTAAAATTTTAAAAATAATTTTAAAATAATTTTTGTAACAAGGGTATCTAAATAAATATGCTTTATATATGTATTCAGAACTATATGTGTTTTTGAGAGTGCATAAGTTCTGTATTTATACCGTATTTATAGAATTATTTAATTTTGAAAAATGAAATTTAATGATTTTTACTGATTTTTACAATTGCATTAACTCATCAACCAGTATTGTAATCATAAAAGGATGAATTATAGTTTGTTAGTTTCATCTTACTGATACATATCAAATGATAGTATTTTTGTTTCTCTAGGATTAATAATGTTTCCAAAAGTTCCAAAACAGACAAAGGCTAACCATTAGATGCATTTCAATGAGATGAATCCAACGAATCAGATTTTATCCTTCTATGATTATTGGATGAAGAGATTTGTTTTTAAAGTTTTAAAAATGATTTGAAATTCATTTAGTTTCTAACCTAAAATGAGAAATGCTTTTCCTTATATTACCTTTTTTTTAAAAAATAATTTATTGATATATACCCGAATGTATTACGAATTTACTAACTTTTTGTTATTGCTTATTAAGCAGAAATCATGTATGTGCGGTTTTACTAACATTTTTGAAAAAATCTTTTTTATTTGTGTAGCCAAATAGTATTATTTTTTTTAAACTAAGGGACAAATAAATTACTATTGCATAAATATCTCATTTAGATTAAATAACTAATATTTATTGGAGAAAATACAAATACATAATACACCCATACAACAAATAACTACCCGCTATACTATCTATTAAGAAATTTTAAAAAAATCACCCGTCCACCGAAAAATTCATGTGATTTATCTGTAAAAAGATTATCAGTCATTATTTCCTCCAAATAGATTAAATCCAAAAACATCAATAATTCATGGTGCATTGTACGGGGAATGTCAGATGAGGTTTGTTTTTCATGTACAGCATTTTTCATATATATAGTTGAGTGGAACTCAATTACAAGTAAGTAAACTCTCATGAGGTAACCCAAAAAATATCCTCCCACCGAGAAAATCATACGATTTATCTCATTTCCTTACATCTCCAAATAAAGCTAAATCAACAAATGTCAGGTGAGCATGTACAAATATTTTTCATAAAAAATTAAAAGTGAAATCTATTATAGCTAAATAGCTAAACTACAAGTAAAATAAACTCGCATTGTGCAGCATTTTTTCATCAAAAAAAAAATTTTTTTCTTTCTTCTACATCTCCAAATAAAGCCAAATCAATGAATGTCAGACCAAAAAGTTTTTTTTTTTATAGCTAAATGGAATTCAATTACAAACTACGAGTAAATAAACTCTCTCGTTAGGTCGCCGGAAAAATCAACCGTTCACCGAGGAAATCATGTGATTGATCTTATTTGTCTTCTATAACACCTCCAAATACAACTAAATCCAAAATATCAATGAATTCATGGTGCATTGTGCAGGGAATGTCAGCATTTTTCATTATTATTTTCATTAACCTGATATGATATTATGATAAAGTATTAATAATTAATTATTATTGATTTACGTGAATCTTACTAAAATTAAGAGCTTTCTCTTAAAATTTCTCACGAAACTTTACGTGCATTATTTACTTGTTTCAATACTATTAAGCAACAAAAAGTGAAATCAAAAATAAAGAAAAACTTGTTTTCATGTATTTTTATTTTTCGAATGGCATTTTTTTTCTTTAAAAAAAATAGAAAATGTGACTTAATGTTTATTTTATATTTATACTATATTAAAATATAATAATATAATTATAACATAAAAAGAATTTAACTTATTACATAAAATCCATATTTGCACGAAAAAAAAGAAAATGTTTGATTTTCTTTTTTAATGGGGGAAATAAACGAAAATAGTGAATAAAAAATTAAAAATATTTTTTTTTTTCCTTTTGCCCGAGAAGTCAATATATTCATTTATATTGTAAGAAAAATCATAATTATGAAACCCGAATAATATTAACGGTCGAAATTAAAACGAACGAAATTTCTAGATCGAGAGTTATCGTCTACAGGTTTTTATAGGTTAATAATAAAAGAAAAAAAAAAGAAAAGAAAAGAAAATACGAAAAAAAAATACTTTTCTTTTACCTATTATCGATTACATCACGCGCGCTCGTATATTTAAAATTAAAAGCAAAAAAAAATATAGTCTCCAACAAAAAGAAATTTATTTACAAGAAAAAAAATATTAATTAAAAAAGTAAGAAGATATACATTTGCTTTAACTCAAATAAAAAAACCATATGTTAATTATACGTATACTATTTAGAAAAAAAAAAGTTATTGTCATGTAAAATAAAAATATTAAACCTTAATATGAAAATAGTATGAGGGATAAAATAAAAAATAATCTTTTTTTTTTGAAAAAAAAAAAACGATTAAGACGGGAGCGTAAAAATTATAAAATAAAATAATAATTTTAAAAATAGTGCTCACTAAAAAAATGGGAAAAAAATTACTGTGAAAACAATTTAAAATGAATCGTATAAATAATTTGTTAAAACCGCAATAAAGATGAGACCCAAAAATAAAAATACGTACAAGGAAAGACTGAAAACAAAGTAATTTAATTACTTTTCGATGAATTGGTACCATCTTGTTGACACGACTGCGAGTTATCCTGATGCTGAGTATTTCGCTGTCTAGATTGTCGATGTTCTGGATTAGCAGTTTCCATAAAAACAGCAGGTGGAGTACTATGTGAACTTGTAGTTGAATTGTCTGAATCTTCAAAACTTGGACGTTCAGCACTACTAAAACTACTTCCATTACCGCCATTACCACTACTACTACCATTTCCTTGTTGAGATTGATCATCTCCGGTATTACTGTCGTCTTTAGCATACAAATCCGCTAATGTTGTTGTTGTTTGAGTATTACTTGTATTGATACTTGATGGTGGAGTTGCTAGTGGGTTACCAAGATTTTGTCCATTGTTATTGTTTGAATATCCATAAGGTACAGTCGGATTGTAATGTGCATATGGAGGAATATAATTTGTAGAGTGAGAAGAATAATTTGGATGATGTGAATAAGGCTGGTTAGAATATGGTCTTGTGGGATGATGGTGAGTATTACGTCCATTTCCATTGCCGTTTCCGTTTCCATTGCTACTTCCACTACTAGTATTACCACTACCATTATCATACCCTACAGAAGTGGACCTTGTACTAGAGTAACCTGAAGGTGTTGCATTATCTGAATCTGGAGAAGGTTCGGTCTTCTGTCTTTTTCTTTTACCCGAATCTCGTGCTAATATAAATATTTTTTGAAAAAAAAAATAAAAAAATAATTAAGAATAAAATAAAATAAAAATAAATATGATATGCAAAACGTGTTGTTGTTGATATTGATTTTGCGTCAGATGTTATTAATGCCATGGTCAGCATTATTCTCCGATCATTTCCTTTCTGTGAATTGGTACACGTTCAACACCTGACGCTTGAATCGGAAAAAAAGAAAAACGATATAATGTTAATTTTTTTTTATACATACAGTTTGTTTCATACTTTTCTTTGAATTCCTTCAGATATTCTTGATATTTCTAATAGTAATAATAAGAAATCGATCCTCTTTAAAGATCCGCAAAAATTATGATGATCATTAGTTTATTGAATATAACAAAAAAAATATCTTACCTTCCAATTCTCAGTTGTTTTATATACGGCTAATTCAGCTTGATATTCTTCTTTTTTCTTTGCAGCTTCATTTTCAATAGATTCTTTTACCTCAGGTCGAACATTTTTCCAACGGTCACCCACGATCTTTGCCATATCAGGAAATGAAATATTTTGACCAGCGTATTCTTCACGAACCTTATGAGCAAACATTACATATGCTGAAAGTGGTTTTACAGGAGCGTTTTTATCTCTTTTTGGATGACGTTTATATTTACGTTTGGTACTACCATTATCTGGAGGACCCGGGGGGTCTGGTGGGTCATCGTTCCTAGTTGATCTGTTTCTTGGTTGAGATGATCCCATTGTCGAATCATTTATACTTGAAGGTCCATTCACATAAAGAATTTTTGGTTGTACGTTATTAAGGGGTGGTTGATGGATACTATTATTTGATGAATGAATTTGACCATCTATAAGATAAGATAGGATATAAAAATTACTGCGCCATTTAACATATTTTTTTTGTAAATTTAAAATTTTTCTTACCGTTTATTTCTTCTCCATGTTGAATATATAATGGGACATTTGGAGGGATTCCTTTCATTGTAGCAACTTCTCTTTGTAGTCGCTATATATTGAATGGCGCAGCAAAAAAAAATCATTATTATTATTATTATTTTTTTTTTTCACAAAATTATTTACAAAATTATTTATAAATATTTAAATACAATTAAATAAAAAAAATATATAAAAATAAAGATAAATTACCCTTCGATGACCTCGTTTAACATCCATAGCTATCAGATCAGCTTCGGTAACATCGAGAAGCTAAAATCAAATAAGGAAAGATAAGATAATAGAAATTATTGGTTAAATTTAAAAATGACGTCATGTTGATAAAAAGAATTCATAGATGGCAAGATGGCGGGCCCAGACAGAAAAGCCCGCAAGCATTATTCCCTTTTACTGAACAATATGTAACACATTTCGAACCATCTCGAACATCTTCAATGTAATGTAACAAAGCCAAAATCAAAAATTCAACAAGGGGATTGATGAATTTAGTAAGAATGCGCATTAAAAGAGAGGTAAAATTCACATATTGTGTACTTTTAATGAAATCTCACTTTCCAGATAATCCGGTAAAAATATATCATTCTATTATGACATAATATTTTTCTAACCTTTTTTTATCAAAACAATATCAGAGCCAACAAGGATCAAAACGGATCAAAAAAGGAAAATAAAGAAAAAGAAAGGAAAATGATTACTTACTGATTGTAATTGATCGAATCCTTCGGATATGAACCTATCATAATATTCCAAAAGATTACATTTTTTTAAGAAATCCCGGACCTGTGGAAAAGATTGGATACTCATTTTTTTTCTTTTTGAGCGCACAAGGAAATACGTTAAAAATCTTCCTTTTTTTTAAAAAAAAATATTGTATATATATATAATTGATTTTTTATTGGAATCTTTAAATGTTTAATAATTGATTCGATAAGAATGAAAATAAAAATTAATGGGAGAATAAAAATATAAAGGATAAAAATTTGAATGATGAAAAAGATTTGTGAATTATATATTATTAACACGGGGAAAAAGAAGTATAGTATGTGATTACTCATACAATAACGTGTGTTAAAAAAAAAAAAAAGGTAAAAAGTTTAAAGAAAACGATTCACAAAAAATAAAAGAGAGAAAAGATGTAAATTATATAAATTATTTATTTCGTAATTAATTCTTTTTGTTCTGTGATCAGGAAAGAAATCGTAGACAAAAAAAAAATGGAGAAAAAAATAATTTTTAAAAAATGAATTGATGTATCGTAACAATTTATAAACGTTAGAGAATAATGGGGTAAGTTAAAATTTTTTACTAAATGATATCAAATCATAATTTATTACGAGAGAAAAAGAAAAAT
The DNA here is from genome assembly GCA_021464525.1 of Rhizophagus sp. LPA8_4_AMF. Taxonomy (NCBI): domain Eukaryota; kingdom Fungi; phylum Glomeromycota; class Glomeromycetes; order Glomerales; family Glomeraceae; genus Rhizophagus; species Rhizophagus sp. LPA8_4_AMF. The sequence continues at coordinate 29,033 of JADRCO010000383.1, read as the reverse complement.
TCGGGAGGAGTTTAATTTATATTTTTTTTTTTTCGGATAAAAAAAGTATAAATAAAGTAAATAGTTAGTTTAATCGGTTATTAAAAATAAAAAAAATAAAAAATAATATAAATATATATAAAAAAAAAAAGTATTTATTTAAAATTAAATGAAAATATTTAATTACCTAAAAAATTATATTTTATCGTAAAAAAAAAAAAATTTTAAACAAAAAGAAAAAAGAGTCGAAAATGGGTTTGTTTAAATGCAAAGCAACAGTATAATATATTAAAATTTTTTTTTTTTTTATAATAGATAATATAAAAAAAAATTTTTTTTTATTTTAGTGTAATACATTTATAATACATATTATATATATTATTATATATAAATATTAAAATATACAATATATATATATATATGTATGTAGATTATTTTTTTATTATTAATATAATTTTTTTTATCATATTTAGTTTCCAAAAAAGAATCAAAGAATCCGAAAAAAAAAAAAATTGCCACTAAAAATTTGATTTGGAGAGGATCAGCCAAAACGCAAAAATTTGACATTTTATAAGCAAAGTAGTTTCAAATAAGACAATCCGATTACAACTCAATGCAAGATTTGCATTTTTTAAATAATTATCAATATAAAAAAAAAAAAAAATCTTGTATCCGCAATAATTTTATAATAAAATTGTCAAAGTTAGTTTTTGCGTCTGGTTTTACCCATTATAAATATAGATAACAAAAAAAATCGATAATTTTAAATTTCCGATTCTTTTTTAATCATACAAAAAAAGATAAGCATCCACAAAAATCCACAAAACCTTAGGGAAAATCTACGAGACAATAAAAAAAATAAACCGCATTTTCATGCTCGACATTTGTCAAACATTTCGAGAATTTTCATATTGAATTTATATATCATAATATATAAAAGATAAGATTAGAATTGATAAGGACTTCTATTCAAAAAGGCCTGACCGTCACAAGTGTGACAAAATCACAAGTCAAATAAAGGATATCATGATGTCATACACTACAATAATTTTTTCGCCAATTTTTGTTTTTTTCCTTTTTTTTCCTTTTATGTTTAGATTGGTCCCCATCTCCTGTGTAAACATGAATATCAACCACAATGAAGTAACACGCAGAAGTTGGGTTGTCTAGATCAAGAATTCATATGTTTTTTACGATTATTTCACTAAATGTATTTCATAATTACAATATCATTTGTTAAAAAATTAATTATATATAAAAAAAAATTTTTTTCCCACTTGCATCATATTCATTATTTCAAATACTTTATTTATCCTTATTCAGACTTTATTTTCTGCATATTTGTTAAAATTGCGTTTTTTTTAATGGATAATCCACCATTACTTACTTATACTTATATACTTATTTCAATTTTTCTCTTGTATATATATGTCAAAGTATTTTCAAAATTCTTGGGATTCCAAAAAATCGGAAATTACGATTTTCTATGTATATATACATAATTAGTAGTATTTTATATAACTGTATAACTGTTATAATAAATAATAAAAATATATATATATATATAATATATAATATATATTAATTATTAATGGAATTTTCTTGAACTTTCTATTAATGATCGTCATCTCATTTATTAAAAAAACGGTATTTTTGGGACAATCATTTCCGATATTTCCAGTGATCGAAAAAATGGTAATTAATAATTTTGATGAATTGGTGTAACATATCCTCTGTACGTAATATTTTCCGATTTGCATATAATTTTCGATATCTCGAAATGTTTTTTTTTTTTAATATGTAAATAAAAAAAAAAAAATTTTTTTTTTTTTTTTTTTTTTTTTTTTAAAAAAAAAAAATAAATAATTTTTATTTTTTTTTTTTTTTTATTTTTTAAAAAAAAAAAAAAAATTTTTTTTTTTTTTTTTTTTTTTTTTTTTTGACAAACAACAATGCCAAAATTTGAAAGTTTTTTTTCATTTTACTTTACCATCTCTAGTTAATATATTTTTAACTCGGCGCTTTAATTATACGTGTATGGCAAATGTACCGCAGTAATTTTATAAATATTTCCCTTAAATGTTTATAGATTTTTTTTTTTAAATGAGTTTTAAAACTTGCATAAATTATCTATGCAAGGTCCCACAATTCTACGCTCGGGCGCATAAATATTTTCTTGTGCAATTAAAATATTATAATATTTTTTTTTTCCTTTTTTACTTCGAAATTGTAATAAATATTTCATCATTTTAATTTACAAAGAAAAAATGTTTATAGAAGGTCCCGAATGAAGAAAAAAAAAAAATATATACATACATTTTAAATAAATTTCCAAAAAAAAAAAAAAAATAAAGATTATCTTATGATAAAGAATAACTTAAAATATTGACTAATTCAAATTGAACCCTACTCAAAATAAAGATGGTAAGGAAAGAACCATTTTAAAAGAATAATCCGGGTCAAAAAATTGTCAAAATTGTATAAAGTCGGGAGTTATTTTGATATATTAGATATATTAGTAAAAAATTTTCATAATCACCGATTAATTATAATTCTCTCGATTCAGTCCACGTGAAATGATATAATTATTATATTGCTGCGTATTCTGCAAGTGCTCATATGCTCTGCATAATACATACTGACGAAATTTAAAAAAATTTCAAATTTATACTAGTCAAAATTACGTATAATTTAAACCAACCATAACGTAAATATGAATGACGTTTTAAATTCGTAATAATCAGTTTGTCTTACAAATATGAAATCAAACACATGGTGCATTTGACTTTAACCTAAAGCGAAAGATTTTCTTTGAATCTTTGGCGTATTGTATCATCTTGCGAATTTCATTGTCTCCCAACCTTAATTTTCTCGTTCTCTTCTTTCATTTATCCATTGAATTTTATATTATTTTATTATCATAGATTTTATCTGGTATACTGCGCCTCCAATTTTCTTACCCTTAATCACATAATTGTTTTGTTTATTTATTTATTTTTTTTAAAATATTCATAGAAATTCTATATAATGTTAAAGTATTATTTTAGGGAGAAACCAATTATTTATAGGAAAAGTGATGAAATCCTTACCTGGGTAAAATAATTAGCTTCATACAGGAGGCTAGAGTAAATATGGCTAAAAACTATCCTCTCTACTGCGACATGTATATTTGAAAAAATTTGATTATTATATATTTGAAATTCATTGTACATATTTTTGAACAAACAATTTATTGATCAAAACCTTATTGCTGTTTTCAGAATTGTACTACCAATGCAAATTACTTAATAAAATAAATTACTAGATTACACTTTGAACAATTTGTTCTATAATCATCCTGTAATTATAATCACCTTAAGCAAGTCACAATACATACAGAATTTTTGAAAATTACAATAATTTTTATTCTTCTTAGGTAAAGAATAGAATGAATTATCGAATAAATAATTAGATTTGGTTAAAAAACTCTCGAATTCTTATCTTAATTCAAGTTTATTAAGATTTAATTCATTTCGAAGAATCGAATTGATCCAAGAATTGATTCTCTTTTTTTTTGGGAGGAAATATCATGATTTTGTTATTCTCGAATTAAAATTTTGAAAAAATTTTTAATCTTTCAAAGACTGGATCATGATCTTGAATTTATTTTACCTACTTAATGTCATATGAATAGATTACCTAAACAAGTCGTATTTCCTTTTATATTTCACAATAAAAAAAAACCAGTTTTTATTAGTAATATTTCCAGAAAAGAAAATCAACTAAAAATTTTTAAGATTTAAGATCTCCACGTTATGTTAATCTCTGTTAACCAAATTTGGTATCACGAAACTCAGTGCGCTTGACAATTCGCTTTTTCATACAGATGAATTACTCCTTTTTTTTATATTTGTAACATCTAGAATCTTTCTTCATGTGACGAGCATTTTATTTCACAGTTTGAAATTTATTTCATTAAAATGAACCATGCATAATGTGTACAACTTGATATTTTTCTAGAATTTTGCTCTGTATATCTTGAATTTATTAAATTCATCCTGATTATTTAACTTCATGATAGTAGGGTTCTTACATAAGAATCTTTTTTTTATTAGAAATTTCATCAAGATCACATGATCGTTATGCCAATTCCGTCAAGGAATTCAAGAAAGAAAATCGAAAGAGTAAAAAACGTGTTTTACCAAATCAATAATTATGGTTAAATTTGGAATATTACATAATTTATTATTATATAAAAAGAATTTATATTATTGGTTAATATTTGAAAATAATGAGATTTTTTTATGTACTAACTTCATTATACTTGGTTACATTTTACAATTGCAACAAACAATTGGCTGAAACTATAATGCTAAATGACAAAATTATTTTATCATTAATTCCTTTCAAATCTACGTCATGTATAAAAACATCAATGACATATAATATACGGGACGGGGAATAAAGTCCCGAAAAAAAGATTAACTTTTTTAATCTATATTCAACATTACGAGAGATGATAAATCAATTTAAGTTGGCGTCTTTAGTGTAAAGTTTATTTTTACATCAATGTCACGTAATAATTAATTCTCATACAGGGCTAACGTCATGTATACAGTTTTAACTTTTTTTTAATCTACCGTGAAAAAAAAAGTAGGATAACTTTGACTTTATTAAATATTTGATTAAATATTTGTTATTCAAAATTTCTATAAATTTTGCCCCTGAAATCCTAAAAATAGGAATTGTAAAACTACATATTATTTCGTCGATAAATGTGACCCTTAAACTGTAAGAATAAAATTAATTTTGGCTTATTTGAGGTTTGTTTAGAATATTTCAGCATTTAATAATCATAAAAAGATAATGACATCATCTAATGGTAAAAGGTTAATTAGTTTATTGAATTCATCTCTTAAGGTACCCCGGGTATAATACAAAATACCTGGTTTAAAAATTGTATAACACTCTGGGTACATGACAGTACTAAAAGAATTTAAGTGAGAAGTATTCTTAAAAAAGAGGGTATCTCAGGAAGTGCGGTACGGTAATGAAATATATTAAATATATTAATTTAAAGAATTTATTCTCTATTTTGTAATCCATTTTCTTAAAAAGTTTTTTAATCAATATTTTTTTTAAAAAAAAAAAAAATATTAACCATAAAATTTATTGTAAAAATATTTATTTTTTTATATAACTCCTCAAAAAAATATATATAAGATTGGTTTCAATTAATTAATAAGTAAAATTGTCAGACAAATTTTGTTGCTGGCCGCAAAAACACTTAAAATAGCTCGATTTTTTAAAAAGAAGTACTAATAATTTTAAATGCTGCAAATGTAACATAATCTTAGCTTAAAGATCCCTATAAAAGGTAATTCTTGACTTTTACATGATGCTACAAAAGGTGGGATTTTGGGTGAAGTTGTATCCCGTTAGTTGTTGTTCAGTTCCGGAAGGTCTCTTTAGGGTTATTCATATATTACTTCTAACCTGAGGCTGGATTTAGTGAGTTTAGTTGTGGTGTAGACTTGTAGTTTTAGCTTATAGCTAGATTATTGCATGTATTTAAATAGTGATTTAAGAGCTGAAAAGTCAATAATCGTGGCGCTTCTGGTTGATCAAGTTCCAGTAGTTGATTTGTCAAGTAAAATGGGACAAGTTCTTTTATCATTTAGCTTTAAAGACCAAGGTTAGTAGACGATTTTGTATCGTTTGGTTTATATCCAAGAGGATCGTACGAAATGAGGTTCTTTAATATTTGTTACGTCTTAATAAACGTAATACTGGGCAAATATTGAATTAATTTTTGTATTTCTACTGCAAAAGGTGGGATATTTCTGCTACAAAAGGTGGGATATTACTATTACAAAAGATAGGATATTCTTGCTACAAAAGATGGGATATATCTGCTGCAAAAAGGTGGGATATTACTACTATAAAAGGTAGGATATTTCTGATCTTTGTAACCTGGGATAATATTGCCATTTGGACATTTTTTTTTAATAGATTTAAAAGTATATATTGTTTTTGTATTTGAACTTTGTAATCTGTGGCATTATGCGATAATATTGCCATTTAGACATTTTTTTTAAAAGTATATACTGTTATTATGCATTATCAACAATAATAAAATAGAAATAATCACAAATCAATGGAGTTGTGATTTATGATGGAATCCTGATGATTGCTTGAAATACGTAATATAATAATCATCAGGCATGTGTATTATTCAAAATTCTGGGAAATAAGGAACCCTCTTAGTTTTGAAATTCGAAGCGAAGCTAAATCTTACTTGATTATTTGTAATGATAATATGGCTTGGTTAGTATAGTTTATTGTTTATCCAATTTGATTGTTTATCTAGTTTGACAAGATGAAAACTTGAATTCAATCGGATTTAAGTCATATTGTCAGTCAAAGTTGTCTCAATCCAGTTTAAACTCAAATATCCGGATTAGATTCGATTAGGTCATTAAAAATTCTGGTCCAAAATGGAGCGGGGCTTAAATATTTTTATATTTAAATCGCGATCTATTATATTTATTTAACAAGGTATATATTTCTTATTATTGTTTTGCTTTGATTTCACCCTAATACTCAAAAGTAAGTATAGATTTTAGCCAATGTTCAAGTGAAAATTGAAAATTACGGAAAAAAAATTGCTTTAGGTTATTACGCTTGAAATAGTTGTCTGAATTCACGTGCGTAAACTAAAGGGACCTTTGGGACCTTTCCACGTTATCCCATACTGGAATAATCTTACACATTTTACATGTTAATTGGTCAACGGACTGATATTTTGAATTTAGTTTTGTCACTTCCCCTTTCTATCAGATAAAATCGGTAAGATTTAAAGTATCACTAAAAAAGCCACACGCCTATAATATATTTTGCAATATAAACCAAATGAATGGTAAAAGCTTTAATTTAAAGCGATTTTTTAAAGTTATTGTGAAAATTTGAAACGATTTATTGACATTATAGAATTCTTATTAGAATTTCTCTTTTTTTCGGTAAACGGAACTCTATCTATTTTATGCGCGCCACAATTTAAGTCTTATGTTCGTTATAATTACAGGAATTAACGGCCAATCATAAATTTTCAAGTGAAACACCGCGCATTAGTATAATGTAATTAATATATGTATGCATCGTATTTGAATTTAGGATTGTCACGGTCTGTCCACTTTGAATATAATCCCGATTCCCAATTCCTTGTACTCTCAAATCACTAATGACGCCAACAATCCGATGATATCATCGTAACTAATTAATCATGTGACAGATTATCGTAACGATGATATCATCGTTGCTAGTCAGTCATGTGATTGGGTGATTTAAATACAAGCTTTAGTAATTTAGTTCTAATCTTTTTTAAACTTTCTTTTTACAATGGAAAATCTTCCCACTAATAAAACTTCACTAATATCAACAAATTCATTAGAACTTGATGATGATAATTTAAATTCGTTTTATATTGGAACGAAAACTGATCCACCAATAAATAAAAATATGATCGATGAATTAGAAATACAAGCTCAAGGTATTTCTAATGAATTAGAAACTATGTTACGTAATTTACAATCTCAAATGTTCGAGGTATGCGGTTGTTAATTTTAATTAACATTTAATTCTTATTTGTAGAATATAAAATGCGTTTTTATACTTTTTTTTTGATTACTTAGGCGTCGGTTCTAACCACCGCTTCTTTCGATGTTTATAAGCAAACCATTGAAAATCATTGTATTGCTATTAATGATGCTACAGAAAAATCCAAAGAATTGATTCAATTATGTTTAAGAATTGATAAGGGATTTTCTCATATACAAACATTAGCAAGTCAAATGTATGTATTTCATAACGTTTCGCTGTTTATTAAGAACGTTTTATTAATACTACTTTTTAATTTGAATTTTAGCAAAAGCATCAGACAACAAGTTGATACTCTTCATACTGCTCTTGGAAAATAATTGTAATTTATGGATAGTGAACATTAAATAATCACGCTTAAAAAAAAACACTTAAATTATTAATTAATAAATGAAATATATCCTTTATCCTTTATTATTTTAATATTTTTTTTTCTTTTTCTTTTTTTTTTTTTGTTATACAAATAATAAATATAATTTTTAAGTACCAAGAACCTATTAACAAAATAAATAACCTAAAAATGGGGAAAGTATAATGGATAAACTAATTATGGAAAATATACAATATAATAGAGATTACAAAAGACTTATCTAAATTGAATAACCCAAAATAATTAAAGCTTCCTAAATATAAAATATGTAAAATATAAAGAATTATTTTTTACTATCCTTATATATATATTTTTTTGAACCAACTAATAGTTCAAATATACGGTAGTAATAAATAATATAATTATAAATTTAGAATTAAAAAATAAACAAATGAAAGAAGAATAAGAAGAAAAAGAATTATATTATATTTCTTCTATATCCTTAATTAACATTCAAAATGTGTATTTATATTATAATGCAAATAATTTTTCTTGTTGTTGATGGATCAACGTGAGCATTCGATCATTCTCATCCTTAAATTCCTTGTTTTCAATACGGAGTTGTTCGATTATTGTCTATAAAGTATTTATGTAAAAAATTAGTATCAGATATACTTTCGTAAAACAATATTATTATTTGATAATAAATCTTACATCTTGTCGATCAATTTCTTGATCAAGCCAGCTTTTAGATGATTCAAGTTCTTCAATTTTAGCATTGTGAGCCTTTTCGAATTCAGCAATTTTAGCATTATAGGCTGTTTCGAGTTTAGCAATTTCGGATTGGTGTGCTTGATGTAATTCTTCAAGGTCTTTGCCATTTCCGTCGCCCTTTTTAATAGTTATAGAATTCATTAATTAGATTCAACTTAAATAAATACACAACAATTAAAATTAAAAATTAAACTTACAGATTCGGATAATTTCGCTTTATATTCTTCAACTTCTTGATCCTTAATATCGAGAAGATTTTGAAATTGTTTTTGGCTAACTAATGATTCTTCGAATTTAGCATTGACTTGTTCGATTTCAATTTTATGTTGCTAATGTTAAAAAATAGATAAATAAAAAAGTATTTAAATTAATATAGTATAGTAGATAATACAACCGAAATATTTAATAATAAAAAACATTACTTGGAGCTGATCTTCATAATCTCCGATTTGTTTATTTAATGCTGCAACTTGGTTACGCAATTCATTGATTATATTAGAATCTTCATTTTTGACTTCTTCGAATGTTTTAATTTCCAACAATAAATTTTCTTTTTCTTTCATCTCTTCCTCAAATTCTTGTATTTCTTTACTGTGAGAATCTCGAAGCTCTTTAATAGATTGAAGACGATTTGAATTGATTTTTTCTATTTCTTCCTCAAGTTCAACTCTGGATTTTTCATGCGAAAGTTTCAATTCTTCAAGTTCTTGAGCATGTCTTGCATTCATTTCATCGATCACGGATGCATCCAATTTATTTTGCAAGCTCTCTTCAAGAAAATTTTTTAATTCATTAAGTTCTTTATCATGAAGACTCTTCAATTTTTCAATTTCCGTAGATAATGTAGCTTCTTTATCAGAAGCTGCCATTATACTAGCCTTAAGTTGAGCAATTTCAGCTTCATGTTGAGCTTTAAGCTCTGCTATTTCGGTTTCACGATTGTTAACAAGCCCTTGGTCTGCAGATGACCTTAATGAGTTAATTTCATTATCATGATTTTTTTTAAGCTCCTCTAAGCTGTTATTAAGATCCTCTATAGTCTTATTAAGATTGTGAATTTCTTGAGAATGTTGGCCTTTAAGAGCAGCCATTTCTTGGATAACAGCATCACGCTTGGCATTAGTTGACTTCAATTCTTCTTCACAATCTCTCTGAATTCTAATAACTTCATAAGAATGTTGATCATTGAGAAGCGTCTATTCGGAAAAATGCAAGTTATTAACAAAAAAAAATACAATAAATATTAATTACTCTATAATAAAATATTAAAAGGTTACCTGAATTTCAGTTCTAGCTTTCTCTATCGCTTGCTCACGTTCATCATTAAGTTTTTTTAATTCTTCATCATGAGCTCTCTTAAGTTCGTTTACTTCGTCCAAATGGGTGAATTTCATTGTTTCAATGGCAATGCTAGTATCTCCTTGAGTAGCCTTATTTAAAGTAAAGGAGGTCGTATCATTACGTATATACATATATATTTTTTAAAATAAAGAGAATGTATTGACATATTGCAAAAGATTACCATATAGTTATTTCTTTCTTGTTCTCTAGCTTGTTCAACGGCAAGTTCTTGCTGCGTCTGTAAAGATTTTAATTGTTCCAAATGATCTTTTTTAGTGGTCTGTAAGGGAAAAAAGGTTAATAAGTTATCAATCAAAACTTATGTCATCATAAAACATTTGATATTCATCAAACAACCATACTAACCTCTAATTCAACTCTTACTCTTTCGAGTTCTTCGGCGATAGCTTCACCGCCTTTAATTTTTTGAACTAATTCGGCGATTTCTGCAGCATGGCTATCTTTAAGCTCCTCGATTAATTTATTGTGTTTTTCATTTTGTTCTGATTTGGCCTTTTCAATTTGTGCTGCAGAGTTTTCCTTGAGTTGATTTATTTCTCCTTTATAAGCACTTTGAACAAACTAAAAAAAAAAAAAAAATTAAACTATAAATATCAATTCATAATAGATAAATTAATCTTCAAATAAAAAAAACTAACACTTACATCATTATCTTTCTTTTCCTTCCTTAAGGTTTCAATTTCTTTCTTTAAAGAGTCAACTTCTTTTTTAAGTTTAGCAATCAAGTCTTCCTTAGCAAGAATTGCTTCTTCTTTTTCAATTAGAACATTCTCTTTTTCAATTTGAACCTTAAGACTTTCGTCTTTCAATTCTTCCAAATAACGAGCTTGTTGTTCAGAAGCTTCAACTTTCATAGCATCCAATTTCTCTTGATGTGATTTTATAATACTCTCCTTTTCTTCAAGGAGTCGAGTAAGTTCTTCATTCTATTAAAAATAATAAAATATGTTAATCTTACCGTTGTAATCATTTTTATTAACATTTAAAAAAGATATAGTATGATTAGCGCTACCAACCTTCTCTTTAAGATTAACATCAATGGAAGAAGCAACCTTTGCTACCGCGCCAACGCCATTAGACTTCGTAGAAGATGCACTTTTTGTAGTAACGGCTTTTGCTGTTGTGGTAGTGGCAGCAGGCGTAGCTTTTTGTTTTGTTACAGGAGTTTTTTCGGTTTTTGGAGAAGTTAAAGTGGTAGGAGATTTTTTTGCAGTAGTTCCAGCACTAGCAGTCGTATTAGCACTTGTATTAGCAGACGGTTTACGTGCAAGATTTGGAGCAGAAAGTTTTGCCGAAGTTTTGGTAGCAGGTTTCGCTGTGGTCGAATTGGACGTAGTTTTCGATGTAGTTGTTTTTGTTGTAACCTTTGTTGTAGTCGACTTAGGAGTTGTTGGTGATGTTTGAGATTTAGATGATGTTGTTAATGGAGCTCTTACATTACTGGAAGTGCTAGAAGAGCGTGGTGGTTTAGATAATGTTAAAGAATCCGTTTTACTGATTGATGAACTACGAGCACGTGTTAATTTGGTAGAAGTTGGAGATGTAGTTGAAGTGGCCGAGGTTGATTTCTTAGTAGCAGTTTTGGAACTTGCAATTTTACTTGGAACTTTTGAAGTCTTTTTTTCCGGTTTATCTTTTTCCTTTTCATCGGTTGGACTTTTTGGAGGGGTCAAAACACCATTAGATACAGATTTTGTTTCTGTTGTATTAGATTCACCGGATACTGATACATTTTCATGATGAGTTTCTGATTCATGTTGATTTTCTGATTCATATTCTTCTGAAGGATCAGATAATGCTTGTTGTTGAGATTGAGATTCTATAGATTTATCAGCTTGTTCATCAGTTTTTTCGGTCACCTTTTTATTCTCAGATGTTTGAACCTGTTCAGTAGTTAAAGTGTTAACTTGAGTAGGTTCAACTTTTTCAGTGGTTTCAGAATGTTTAATTTCTTCAGGAGGTGAAATAGTTCCTTCAACTTGTTTTAATTGTAAATTATCATATTCTTCTTCTTTAACAACTTTAGCTTCATCGACTTCATGAACAGTATCCAATTTTTCTGTATGTTCTACGTGAATAACTTCTTCAGTAACTTCAGTGTAAATCACCTCAGAATTTTCGTCTTCAACTCCAATAGAGTTACCCATCATAGTTTGAACGGTAGTAGCAGCCATATTATTTTTATTTTTTAATATCTAAGTTAAAAGAACAAAAAGGAAAAAAGAATAACCTTTAAATATTAATATTGTACAAATAATCAATAAATTTAGTAACCGCGTTTCCTTATAATTAATACACCAAAGATTTTAAAAAGAACCAATAAAAGAAAAGAAAGGCTAGACTTGCAGTTATGTTATGTGTGTTATATGCGCGTATGTTATATGCGTACGAGTTTAAGAATATTTGTAGTTACGCAGTAACTAACAAAGTAGATGAAAAAAAAAAACGCGACAAAACTTAACCGCCAACTCGCCAACAGAATATGGAAATACTTACATAAAAAAAAACTATTAAGTGAGAAAGAAAAAGGAAATTCGGTATTTTATTATTTTTTTTAAAAAAAAAATCTTAATTATTATTAGAAAGAAAAATAAATTAAAAAAAAAAAACTTAGAAGTAAGTTTAAATTTTATTCATTTATCTCGTTTTTTTTTTCTTTAAAGCTATTCCAAACGAAGGGCACAAAGAAAAAAAAAAAAAAAAAAAAAAAAAAAAAAAAAGGATAATTGACAAAGATAATGACAACTATCGAATTTTTGATCACTTTATAAAACTAAAGATGGTATAATAAAAATATAAAAGGATGTAAAGAAATTATTATCATAAAAAAGAACCAAAAAAAAAAAAAAAAATTTTTAGGAAAAAAGCTTATTGAAAGGGAATTTTTTTTTTACATAAACTCAATAAGGGTAATTAGAAATGTGAATATTGCGGGTTACATATACTTGATCTGATGAGCAAGCAGGTGGCAAAAAACTAGGGCTTCAATGGTAAAAAAACAGAGGTAATTGTACTTTCAGGTGAGGCAAATTTTGAGCGACTACCCTGATTGGAAGTCGTACAATTATTTAATCTTGCTGAGCACAGTATCACCAAAGATTAGGGAATAAATTCAACCGCGTGATAGATTAAAACATCTTTTTTTTTTATATCGATATTATTAACCATTAATCTAGTTCATTGTGATAATGTTGATATAACCCTATCCAAAATGATCCTTATTCAGTATCACGGACAAATTTTTTTTTGAAAAGTCAAAAAGAAATTTATTTGAAAGGGAAAAAGAAAATCTAAAAAGTCGATTCCGGGCGCAAACTTGCAGCGAATAAAAAAAGATGCAGAAAAATGGATTTTTGTTGCTTCCGGCATTTCCGTTGCATCAGCCAATTAGACTTTAGAACTAACTCAAAATTGTTTATATACAAAAGCAAGATTATGCTTAGCTTTCTAGTAGGCTTTTAAAATGAAGGTTATAAAGGGATAGAATATTTGTTATCCAGCCATATAAGTCCAAAAATTTTAATACATAAACTTGCTTAAGAATAAATCGAGTAAAATTTATTATTTATAAATATTTATTACATTGTAAAATTTCTCTATTATTTCTCAACCGGTTAACGGATGAATGTATTTGTAAAATTATGGAAAAGTGTAACTAGAGAGAAAAATCACAAAACCTGTCGAGGTTATATAATTTTTCTAATTTTTTGTTCACCTGTGCAATTTTTTAAAAAATAAATAAATAAATATCACACATGTACAAAAATTAAATCTCCTAGTTTCAGATTTTTGTTCGAAAAAAGAATAAACGCAGAAGCAAAAATAGAAGCAGGAGCAGAAGCAGTGATAGAAACAAAATAGGGTAAAATAATAAAATTATGATAAAGTTATTTGGCGTTCGTATATCAAAAAAAAAAAAAAATGAGACACCGCTGGCGCAAATGCAGATTTTCTGCTCTCTGAAATAAGGATCTACAAGAAATCTAAAATAAGGTTAATATGGGAACTTCATGGGAACTATATAATTTGTATAACCTCGACTACAATGAATTTGATAATGAATATTATTCTGTTATAACAAACAAAAAAAAAAAATTCTTAAAATTTTTTCCGCAAAAAAAAAGAAATTAATATAATTTCCAATTTTAGTTATTTCTTTTAACATCACAAGTGCACAAGCTGTCACATTGAAAGGAGAATACATTTATTAAGGAGGAAGGGGTGAAATCAAATGGAATTCCTCCATAAATCCTTTTAAAGCATATTTAATTCTTTAATTCCATGCGATATAAAAATGTCAAAAGATGCAATGAAAATCTAACTTTAAAAAAAAATCAATTTTTTTTTTTTTGACTAATTAATAATTATCCGTAAAATCACGTGGAATTATGTCATTACTTGTAGTTAAAATAGGCAAAATATTCAAATTATAAAACGGATCCTTTCATACGAAATTTGAACAATAGGACAATATCCACTTAATTTCTTAAATGTGTACGCTACTTAGATAAAGTCACCGGGTGAGATCGACAAAATCATGTGTTCGCACGCAATATCAACACTTCAGTCCCTTGTCTCACGATCACATGATTTCTGTTCTCCTTAAAAAGTGGTGTTCACTTCAAATTATCAAAAGTTACTTAAATTTTATTTATGAGGAGCGTGAAGTGTGAATGTGGTGTTCAGGCTATTCAGGCACAAATTTGGGAACCTTTTTCTTTCTGAGATCTCCTTTTTTTTTTCTTTTCTCGATTTTGATTATCCACCATACTTTTTGGAATCAGGTGGGTTTAATACATTTTTTAGATTGATCTTTACCTTTAAGATATATTAACGCTAATTATATTGATGTTATTTTATTGTGACCCATTCTTAATTGGCGAGTGAATGAGAAGGCAGAAAACAGAATATGGCAAATATGGCTCAAGAAGACCAATAATATTTTTTAACACGAAATAATTGCTCTGTAACACTACATTAATGGTTAAATCATCTGATCCTGGGACAACAAATATTAACCCCATGAACGGAAAAATCAATTATTTGGATTGGTCAAATATATAGAAACTTGTCGTGTTTTTACCAAATTGTTATTCTTAAAGAACAATTTGTACTCATTTTTAGAGGGCTGACTATAATGTAAATCAATCCATTTATTTTTTTTGTTTATTCAATTTTTTATTTGTTGATTAATATTTTCCCCACGATCTTTTATTCCCTTCTTTGTAAATTTTATAATGAAAAAATTTTAATAAATAGTCGATTCTCCCCAACGACGTTATCTTAATTAATGTTCTCACGATCACATTTTTTAATTAATTTATAAAATTTTATAAAATATAAATATTATTAAAAAAACCAGATCTTGTAAATTTTTAGTAATAATTGGCTCTAATAATGTATTATAATAAATACGTAATTCTAAAATCAAGATCAAATTTTTTTTTAAATATCAAGAGTTTAAAAAATTTTTCACTTTCTAGTACATTGTTTAATAAAAATTCTATTTTATTTCTTAAAAAAAATTATTCCGAAATGTCTTTTAACTCTGCTTATGCTACTCTTGGTACCTTTAAATTACCGGAAATTAATAATGAACCTATGGTAAATTTTCATTCCATTTTTTTTTTAAGAATTTTTTTTTTTATTCCTTTATTTATATCGAAAAAAAAAATCTGACCCATATTTTTTATATTAAGAGAAATTATGAGCCAGGTAGTGCGGACCGTACAAAACTTCAAGCTGCTTTGAAAGAATTAAAAGCTCAAGCTCCATTTGAAATTCCATTATTCGTTAACGGAGAAAAAGTAAATTATTATTATTATTCTTTCTTAAAATATTATCGGTTTTTCAATTTAATAAACTTTTTCATTTATACCTAATTAAATTAAAGATTTCTACTGGTAAATTTCAAGAACAAAAAATCCCATCGGATCATAAAACAATCCTAGCTAAAGCTCATGAAGCAGATACTTCAATTGTTGAAAAAGCAATCAAAGGAGCATTGAAAGCACAATCAATTTGGGAGACTTATCCATTTAGTGATAGATCAGCTATTTTTTTAAAAGCAGCAGATTTAGCCGCAGGAAAGTATAGATATAAATTATTGGCTGCTACTATGCTTGGACAAGGAAAAAATACCTGGCAAGCAGAAATTGATTCTGCTGCAGAATTAATTGATTTTTGGAGATTTAATGTTAAATATGCTAATGAAGTTTATCAACAACAACCTTCTAAGAATTCTCCTGGTGTTTGGAATCGTGTCGAATATCGTCCTTTAGAAGGGTTTGTTTATGCTATTACGCCATTTAATTTTACTGCTATAGGTGGTAATTTACCTAGTGCACCTGCTTTAATGGGTAATGTAGTACTTTGGAAACCTTCTCCAGGTGCTTTATTGTCTAATTGGATCGTATTGGAAATTTTAAGAGAAGCTGGTTTACCTGATGGTGTAATTCAATTTATACCTGGTCCTGCTGAACAAATAACTGAAACCATCTTTAAATCTCGTGATTTTGCTTCTTTACATTTTACTGGTTCTACTGCCGTATTTAAAAAATTATGGAGAGATATTGGCAATAATATTGATATTTATAGATCTTATCCTAGAATTGTTGGTGAAACTGGTGGTAAAAATTTTCATCTATTACATAAATCTGCTAATGTACAAAATGCTGTAAATCAAACTCTTCGTGGAGCTTTTGAATATCAAGGTCAAAAATGTTCTGCTTGTTCACGAGCTTATGTACCTGATTCTTTATGGGATGAGTTCCGTGAACTTTTATTGCAACAACATTCTAAGATTAAGACCGGTCCTCCTGAAGACTTTTCTAATTTTATGGGAGCTGTCATGTAAGTTATAATGATAATTATTATTTTAAATTTTTCCCAAGTTTTTCTTTAAATTAAATTTTGAATTTTTTAGTCATGAAGCATCTTTTGAAAAGATTAAAGGCTACATTGATTGGGCTGCTAAAGATGCTGATAGTGAGATAATCGCTGGTGGTAACTATGATAAATCAAAAGGTTATTTCATAGATCCAACCATAGTTGTTACTAAAAATCCGAAAAGTAAAACATTGGTTGAAGAAATCTTTGGGTAAGTTCGAATTTAACATTATGCGTATTATATATGATATATGAATTAAATTACTAACTTGAAACTTCACCTTTATATTTACAGACCTGTACTTACTATATATGTGTAAATAATTATTTTTTCTCATCTTTATGGAAGTCATGTGTATTTTTTAATATATTTTATTTTTATCTAGGTATAAAGCTGATGAATACGAAGAAATTTTAGATATAGTTAATAATACAACTGATTATGCCTTGACTGGTTCCATGTATGTTGATATTTCATAAACTCAGAACAAGTTCAGTTTATAATAATTCGGTTCATAAATATTCTTGATTTTATTAGATTTTCTGAAGACCGATCCGCAACTATAACGGCAGCAAACAAACTACGTCACGCATCTGGTAATTTCTACATTAATGATAAGTCTACGGGTGCCATTGTAGGTCAGCAACCTTTCGGTGGTTCACGTTCTTCTGGAACGAATGATAAAGCAGGAAGCCCAAGTTTGGTAATGTATATTTTTATATAATAAGATTGTATACATAATTTTCTTCTCTGAATCTATTATAGAATATATAATAATTAATTTTACTCTGACATAATTATAATTATTGATTGCTAATATATATATATATTTTTTCATTTAACTATTTATAGCTTTATCGGTTTGTATCCATGCGCACTATTAAAGAAAACTTTATTAATATTGAAGACCATCTATACCCATCAAATCTTGTTTAATAAACCTATCATGAAAGTAATTTGTATATTTCAGTTTTACTTTAATATTAAACAATAAAAACAATTATTTTTAATCGATTTATAAAGCGTTACCTATTTTGGTTTAAAACTATATGCAAATACGCATCTATTTGTCAGCATACACTAAAAACTCTCGAGTTCCTGTGTATTGAGTGGCAAAAGCTTTACCATCTCCAGATGGTTGCGAGAATGCTATTTCATCAGGCTTGAGTTCACAACCATAAATAAAATTTTTTCTAAAAGTTTAAAAAATAAATAAAATAAATAAATATATGTTCACATATATATATATATATATAGTGTTAATGATAGAAAATCTTATTTCATACCTGACGTTATCCAATAGTTTTGTCGCAATTTTTTTCCTTCGATGGTCTCTCTTAACCCATAATCGACTAATTCCACAAGCAGCACGAAGTGGTTTCGTACTATAAAAAGTATTCGTTTAATTCTTTTTTAAGGTGCATTAATTTACGTAAAATGGGGTTTAAATTAATTCTTACTTACCTACAGAAAATACCTGACCCGTCATTATCATTTCCAATTTGCAATTTTGTCACTTTTCTGGATTCGACTTGAGCATTTTCGCTTGAAGAATCAACAACCCTGTAGGCTTTTTCAATTCGAACTGCCAAAGCGAATCCAACAATGTCATACTTATTAGCGATATAAAAGTACGCTTTACTCATCTTTAACTTCTCCTCGGTCATTTCTACCGCACCAAGTTCTAAATTGACCCACTCAATAGTGTTTTTGATCTAAAAAAGAAAACCAAAGATAAATAAATGAAAAAAAAAATTGAAAAATCAGGTAAACATATACATCTTACTTTAAGTTTTTCAAAGAACCGTGTTTCATTATAAACAAGCAATACCACACGGCCATTAATTTCAGGAATTGCTTCCAACGTAATTTCATCTTGATAACTCTATAACAACAAACAATAATATTAATATAACTTACAAATTAATACTACTCATAAAATAATAAAAGAAAATTATATTGACATGATATTTAATTCCTTCAAGAGTTAAGCGATGAAAATTAGTATGTAATGTATCATCAGCTAGTGTTCCTTGAATATAAGACATTTGACATTCTGGACATGTATATGTACCAAAATTCTTTTGTCCTAGATCAAGATAAGTTTGTTCGTAACTTTTGACGCGTTTTTGGGGTCGTGATGATGATGCTGAATTTTCCTTATTCTCTTTATTTCCGTCATTGTTTTTCTTAAATTTTGGAATGGTATATCTTTTCTTTTTTATATATTGATTACTATTTGACCCATCACCAATTACGGATGCAGGTTTAAAAAAATCTCCAATACATTTTTGTTTTGTTCCGAACTTTTTTTCTTGTTTTTCGTCTTCCATAAAAGAAGCAAACTTAGCAACAACGGGTAATGTAGAACCAGTTGTGACACGTCTTTTTGGTCTTATGAATTGTGCGCCAATTTCAATACACTCATTATTAAATTCTAAACTGCCAGTGGTAATACGTTTCTCCGACTGTGCATCATTTACGTACTCATTCAATTTAGTCGTGTCTCTGAGTACTGGTTTTTTTTCAAGAAATGAATCACTTCGCATAGAACTAATTTATGATTGAATGAAATATAGTTAATAATAAACTCGTAACAAATTCTACAACAATAATAATAGTTATACCCTAAAAGTGACGAGTCAGGCACAGAATACGTATCCTTACGTTTACCATAAGTCACTTTCACTTCTGGTTTTCTATTATTTTTAAATCAAATATTAAAACATAAAAGCTTTTTTCTATTATTCAGGTAACCATAATTACCTTGCAAGTAACATTTCTTCTTTATTTTCGTTATTTGATATTTCACATTGTGTACATTGTGTGATAACGGATACTTTTTGTTGTGGTATCATTATTCTTTTTGCTTATAAATTATGAAAGTTTAAACATTTCTTGAAAAGAACAGAAAACAGAAAGTTGTTTTTTTCCAATTAAATAATTAAATGAATTAATTGACTTTTTATGATTTTCCTTTACGTAAAACCGCATGTGATTTTATAATTATATACAGTAATATGAAAACGCGATGAAAGTTCGCGTTTTTTATAGGTTACACGAAAATATTTTATTCATGTGTTTTTGTGTAACAACTTTCTCGAGACGAGAAAGATGGTTTGGTTCCGCGTTTCGCGTTTCGCGTTTCATGCAAGTCATGCGAGTCATGCGAGTCAATGCAAGCGAAAAAAGAGAACATAATTGAAAGCTCAATGATTATATTATTTAATCATGATGATTAAGCACGTGATTCTTAAACTTGCACAATATTAACATATTAATAATTTAAATTAAAAAAAAAATCAATTTATTTGTCGACTTAAAACAATTAATTGATACAAAATTTTTGTATAAAGAATGCAATTATTAAAAGAAAATGAAGTAATTGGAATATAATACTACATTTCACAAATTTTTAAAGACAAATCCAAGTATTTATTAAGTGTACGAATTGATATCCCCAATATTTTATTCAGATTCTCTGATATAATTTTCTATGAATAAAAAAAGAAGAGAGAAATTTTTAATATCCGATAACATTTGAATCTCAATGATTAAAAAAGATACAACATGCATTTGATGATTGTACCTTGAACCTCAAAATTTTTTGTTCGCTCATCGGCTTGTATTTTAGGGAATCTCTAAGAAAATATTAATCTGTTCTAAGAATCAAGTGAACTCCACTATCACTCCAAACTGGTTCGCTCAATTCACCGACTTTAAGTCTAAAAGCAGCCTCCTCGAATGAAGGTTGCATTTGTCCTCTACCGAAATAACTCAAATCACCATTGCGTTTTGCACTTGAACAATCAGATTCAGTAACAGCGAGCTCACCAAGAGTAATTTCGCCAGAAATGATACGCGAATGGTAGGATTTAATTAAAGCCAATGCTTCGTCTTTGGTTCTAGTTATGATGGGCTAAAAAAAGGTTAATGAGTTCGTATCAAAAAAATAAATAAATGAATAAATAAATAAGCAAAAAAATGAAATAAATAAATATAATAAATAAAATAATTTAATATAAGTGAAAAATTAGCTGCCTAGATACAAACCTCTTTCCAAGAACTAGGACGTCTACTGTTTTCATGTTTGACCAGCAAATGACTAGCTCTGATACGACCATCTCCACCTTCTAATGGGTCAATACTTTGTGGATCTTGATTATTCGCATATCCCTTAATGTCTTTAGGATCAATTCCCTCAGGAAGGTCCCAAGTGCTTTCCTTAGTTCTACGATTATAATAATAAACCATTCTACGGGATCGGGAAATTCGAGATTCCCACTCTGAAGCATCAACACTTCCTGTAGATTCGTCTGCTGTATCATTAGAAGTAGCAGCGTCGCCGTTGTTCGAAGGGACGGGGCCGTTATTGGTTGTAGCAGTAGCTGTGGCTGTTTCTTCGCTGATGTTTATGTTAGTTCCAATATCAGGTTCATTGGGACTAGCCTAGTAAACCGAGCAAAGTCTTTGTTTTAGGAAAAACAGGTTATTTTTATTTTAAATCGTTGGAAATCCTCTTTTCCAACTTACCATTTTATCTGTTTGTTTTATTTAGTTAATTTTTTTAGTTCTCTAAAGTGATAAAAAAATGTATATGTACAGTTTGTTTTCGATCTTTGACCGGGTTATAATTAGGGAATAACTTATAATGGCCAAGCCACATGTCGAATGTCGAATGTAAACGATACAAGCAAAAGTTACACAATTTCTCCGATCTGAATCTGATCACAATTTGAATTTCCAAATGGGGAATTTTTTTCCTGAATACTCAAAATTAAATTAAATCTTTAATTAATTATTTAATGTAAATTATAAAAATAATGATTAATGATATAACTAATGATACAGCTAAATTGAATTCTAAATTTAAGACTTAATATTGTACTTGACACGAAATTCATCTAATAATTTATCTAACTTATTGAATAAAGCTTCTGTTTCAACTTCATTATAATCTTCAATATCATCAGTATCAACATATACCTCACCAAAACGATTACAATAACTACCAAATTTTTTTATAGCGGCACTTTTTAAAAGATCAATAGGTTGAGTTGCAACGTAGTAATTAGAATATGATCCATTCCAATTGGTGACAGTTTGATTTCTCATTCCTAGAAAAGTTCGTGCCTATAAAAAATTTTATAAATGAATAAAAAAAAAATAATAAATAAATAAAATAAATAAAAAACTACATTATTTTTAGATATAATATTTACCGCGTACAGTCCTATTAGCATTCCATAACCCATAGCCCAACCAAGATGATCTCGTACAATGTTTGTAGCAGCAATTCCAGGATGAGTTGTAAAACTATAAATATCATGTTTGTTTAAGCGAGAATTAAGTCCAATGCCGATTAAATCTGTCATTCGTTTAGACGATTCATAGGGAACATTTCTAAATGAATAAGAAAAGTAAAAGTTAATTTAGAATGTTATTCAAATTTTTCTTTTTTCTTTTTCATAAAACGTAAAAAGGGTTATTACCCTTTAATAGCTTGATAATCTTCCAAATTAAAATTTTCTTTCGTAGCAGTACATGAACTCGTCCAAATAATACGAGAATTTTTTGTTTTAATTAGTAAGTTTTCGAGCTCTCGAATCTAAAAATAAAAAAAGAGGGTTGAATTTCAGTACCAATCATTATGTAAATATAAATATAGTTAATCACTTACCATAACATAATGTCCAAATACATTACAAGCAAAGGTTTCACCTAAACCTTCAGTCGTAGTTTTTCCTTCGGGCTGAACTATACAATCTGTTCTTGACATTAGCGCAATAGGACTAAAAACAAGTTGTTTGGCTACTACCGACCAATCAACATGTGTACACGGTAAAATTCCCGCGTTGCAAAAAATTAGATCAATTCGATTAAATCTACGATATGAATTCAAAAATTCAGACGGAGTCTCAATATTTAACATTTTCAGGTGTAATAAAAATTTAAATTAAATACCTTTTTTTCACTTCTTTACAACATTCGAACACAGACTTAACTGAGCTCACGTCTACTAAAACGATTTCAACAAGTCCTCCTGTGAATTCTTTTAATAGTGCGTTTTGAGCATCAATAGCTCGCGTATTGTTTCGACAGGCGAGAACAATCTTAAATTGTTCATTAGAATTTTTTGCCGAATGGTCCAATAACCTTTGTGCAACTCCATAACCTATTCCGCTAAAAAATACCTTCAAAGTGAAAAAACATATCAATTAATGACGTAATTATATATAAAAAGGTTACCTATTTGCACCAGTAATTAATGCAATTTTGACAGTCGACATATTTTTTATAGGTTTGTTTCTTTCGTTTCTTTTTTTTCGTTTATTTCGTTTTTTGTTCATTTTTTTTATCCTGAACTTTTGAACTTTTTTAAGTATAAAAATTGCACAAACAACATACCGGTAGTCTATTAAGGATAATCACAATCTTATATATAAATTTGTAATTGATACACGTTCATTATCTCACTTTTATTGGAATTAGAATAAATTAAAAAATGCAGTCAAATTTTCAAGGTCGTATCAAATTTCATCAAAAATCATCCTGTATTACAATAATTTATGATTTATCTCCAGATGAAAAAGACAAATTTTTTAAGATTGATTTTCAATCAGAATCCGTATGTATTAAATTATTTAAAGTTCTTTTATCAATTAATTACTTCTTTAATTCATAAATTACATTTATGGCAGACAAGCATCCGAGAAATTTTATCAAACGCATCATCATCTTCCAATGATCTCATTTTCACAATTCTTCACCCACCTACTAATTTTTCATTAAACGCCTATTCGATTTCTTCTTTGAATATTGTAATAGTCCTTAAAAAACTTGATAATTCAGAATGGAATTCATTAAAATTTAAATTCAATAATAAAGAAACTTTG
The DNA here is from genome assembly GCA_021464525.1 of Rhizophagus sp. LPA8_4_AMF. Classification (NCBI taxonomy): domain Eukaryota; kingdom Fungi; phylum Glomeromycota; class Glomeromycetes; order Glomerales; family Glomeraceae; genus Rhizophagus; species Rhizophagus sp. LPA8_4_AMF. The sequence continues at coordinate 5,188 of JADRCO010000383.1, read as the reverse complement.
ATTGAGAAATGGTTTCTTACAAAGGAAAATGTACAAAAATGTATTAAAACCCTTGATGACGAAACTAAATGGGTAAATATAATTTTATTTTATTAATCTTTATAATTTATAGTCTAATTTTCTAATGCTTTATTACCATTTATGTGAAAATCAACTTCACACATATAGAATAAAACTTCTCTAGCACCAGAAGTTGAATCTACGCAAGCGAAACGTGATAAAGATGGTATAATTGTTCAAATAAAAACTAAACCTTCTTACTAGAAAATTGTTTTTATGTCTAATATAATTATTTTATGGATTCGTTTCTTCTTCTATCCATTCATCATTGACAAGTCTATAAATCTGTTAAAATAAAGAATGTATTAAAATTATTATTGTTATTATTATTTTTTAAAAAACAATTATGCTTACCATTCTCTTTGGAGGAAAAATTCCGTATTCAAACCTTATAACTTCATTAACTCTAAAAACTAGCAAGCAAAAATTATCGAAAGCAACTTCATGATTAACCTTATCAGGATTATCTAAACTAATGTTTCTATCGAGCATAGAATCTAACTTTAGACATTTAAATGCTTCGTCTCCATGTTTTGGTATTTCTCCTGATGGAGGCCATGTAAAAGTTGCACGAATTTGTGATGATAATGATGACCAAACTTGTCTTCTAACTGATTCCCAATGTTCTTGAGCCGATATTTCTGAATTCATTAATTCCGTACCAAATTTTGGCGGAGGGAATCTTGTTATTTTTTTTGGTGACGCAACAATATAAAATCTTCCTAATAAATTATAAATTTCCTTTGTTGTTGGCATTTGCCTGTAGCATAATGAGGAAAAGGAAAAAAAAAATGAATTATGATCTCAAATTTCCTTTTGCAGAGAGAATTGAAACTCACCAGTTTAATTGAGCACTAGGATTTGATTTAATATCACCATGTAATTGGTTATCATTAAATGCCATTAAAAATAACAAATGTCTTGAATCATCTTTAATAAAATCATGAAATCTTATATTGTGTAATGAAGGTTCTCCATTCCTTCGAAGATTTGTCATTTGTACATAAACTGACAGGTAAATGTATTAGATTTTACAACATATTCATTACAGTGCACGAAAAAATATTGCATATTCGGTTGTAAAGAAACCCACCAATACTTCGATAATTTTTTTTATGACTTTGTTGCAATAATTGATTCCATGTATCCATTCTAATCAAACAAATTTTTTTTAAAAATATATATGGTTTCTTAAAATTTGTAAAGAAAAAGTCGATAAATTTCAGAAGAAAAGAAAATCAAAATTAGTATAACCCTTTTTTACCATTTTATAGAAAATCATTGTTTTTCACGTTTTAATAGTTAATGTTACACAAATTTAATTTTATAATTGTTCAAATTTTTTGTTATCTTCATATGTCAGATATGACCATAAGTTGTTTCATATATGTCCAAGGACCCTGGATAATTATAGTTTAGGACATATCCGGAAATACGTTTTTATTTATTTAAAAGTATTCTGTCAGAAGTTTGGGTCCCGTGTGTTCCGCTCTCAAACTGGACAGTTTGATGTGGTGTTAACTAGTTTCAACCCGCTGACCGGTTATAACTGGGATTTTTTTACATCGCTAAGAAAATTTTCAAATTAAATTGTGTTTCTGAAAAGGTAAATTCCCGTTAAATTTAAAAAGAATGAACATTAACATAAATACTAAAAAAAATTTTTTTGTCGTAAATTAAATTATCAATCGAATCTACTTTTTTGAATTGAAATGGATAAATTCAACAAAATTAAAGCAGACCATTGCTGGTAATATATTTTAAAAGAATTACAAAAGAAAAAGAAAATTTTATAAAATTAGTCTCAATATTCTTAAATAGTTTCTTTATTCCTCTTCGAATTGGAGCTTTCATCGTTGCAGCGTGGATTTTCATTTGGAATCTTTATCTTGGTATTTTTCATTTTTTAACAGCAGGATTCAATGATTTCGGATGTAAGTTATTAAACGAACAACATGACTTTAAATGAATTTTAGATGGCTTTAAAATTAATTTTTTAAAAAAACTTGTAGCGATTTACACGAGAATTGTCGGAGTCCTTTATTTATTTGTAGCTTTAATTGCATTTTATGGTGCCCACGGTATTTATAATGAGAACCCTGATAGAGTAGCATTATTCGCAAAATTTTTTCTCTATAGTATAATATTTAATATAGGAATGAGTATTCTATCGGTTATTTCATTATCTATTGCTGCTGCTAAAGATAAAGGGAATTGTGAAAAAGCGAATCCTAACAATACTGAAGTTTGTGATTATAAATTTCCTGTTGTAAGTTGGCTTATTAATCTTGTTATTGGTGTAATTATTGAAGTAAGTTGAATTTCTTTTTTTTTTGTTTTTTACTCTTTCATTCTTTTTCTCAAATTTCTTTCATAGGTTTATTTGTATATTGTCATCAGATCTTATAAAAGAGAGCTTTATGCTCGTGTATCTGATGTCTAGAATATTTGTGACTGTGACATTGTCGATTAATCAAAATAAATTAGTCTATTAATTACAAAATATAAAAGCCACCTCATAAGCCTTAAATGTGTTTACTCGATAATAAAGATAAAATCCTGCAATTATGTCAAAAAAGAATGAAGCAATCGGTTATCGCCCAAAGTGTCACATAACTTGGTTTATGAATTTCAATAATAGCCATTTTTCATGGGTTATTGAATGTGTTGACGTGAATTGCATCTTCAAAGATAATTACCTAAAAAATTTGAAATTTGTATTTACCTTAATAATAAAGAACAAATAATCAAGTTTCTTTCTAGAACCATTTTACTGTTATTTGCCGATGTCGCGATTGTGATTAAATGATTTTAATATATTTCTAAATTTATCCCGTACAGTATATCATTAATAAATACACTTTCACTTTCAACTCTTTCGCAGTACATTCTTTTTATTTAATATTGAAATAAAAATAATATAAATATACTATAATTTACATTTATTTACATAATAAATTTACTTTAAAATATTTAATAAAAATTCGTTATACAATATTCTGAATTTTTTGCTATATTGATATCAAAAAATCCGTTTATATAGTATTACCAAATTTTTCCATAACAAAGATCAGATCAGCACAGACACCAAATTCGTTATAATGTGATTATGTGAGCAGACTGTATACTTAAAATATACTTAAATTTTATTTTATACTTAAAACATATTAAAAATATACTGAAATGGAAAAATTAAATATAATTTAATTATAATTTAAATATATGATAATATATTTAAAATGTACTTATTTTATAAATATACTTAAAATATACTGAAATGGAAAAAATTAAATATAATTCAAGTATAAATTTTGAGTATATATTAATTACAATTTAAGTGCAAATTTAACTTTTGGTATATTTTAAGTATAAAATAAGAAAATTAAGTATATTTTAAAGAAAATCAAATATATTTTAAATAGATATTAAGTATAAATACTTTTTATTGGGAATTATAAAAGTATTTTCTTATAAAAAATTTTAACAGTCTTTATATATATTAAAATAAAATTTGTTAAAATAAACTTATATAGACTATTAATAAACTTTTCCGTTATAATCAGACCATATTATAATATATTAATATAAAAATATTTAATTGTCAATCTATCTAAAATTAGTATTGCATTACTAATAATAAAATTCAGAAGTAATAGTAATAATAATAAAAAGTATTTTTTATATTTTTCTTATACATAAAATAAACTTTCACTTATTTCACAAATAAAAGTATCCTTCAACTTTTTACTAATTTTATAAAGAAAAATATTAAAAAACAATCTTTAAAAGAAGTTTAAAAAATATATATTATAATATAAATAATAATATAACAAAGTAAAATATTAAAAATTCTTATATTTAAAGATGTAAATCTAATAGTAAACAGCTTAGCAAACTCATTATTTTGTATATGAATATATAAATTTTTCAAGTATTTTTTCAATATATAATAACTTTTATTTATAATTAATGTATTATTTATATAATATAAAACTTTTATACACAAAAATTAGAAAATTTTAAATAATTTTTGATCTTATAATCAGATTTTGATCAGATAAAAAAATTGATTTATAAAATTTATAAAATAAAAAAATTTTCTTAAATTTTAAAAATTATATAAATAAGCATATATGAACTAATTAGAAATTAATATTTAAAAAATCACATAATCTTTATTTAAGCTATTATTACATTAAATTTTAATTTTAACCAGATTATAATTTTGATTTAAATTATTTATTCTTTTAATTTTTTCAAAAAGTTTATAATAAATAACAAAAATATTTATAAGTTAAATAATTCAATTAAACCAGTACTATTAAATTTAATTATTTTTTTAATACAGTATATTCTAATATAAAATTAGCAAATTTTATCTTGAATTTTATTAGTAATGCAATACTAATTTTAACAAATTAGCAATTAAGTATTTTATTTATAAAAATTTTATTTAAAAAATAATTAATAATTTAATAAAATTTTAATTACTAATTTTTTTTTATATTAAAAAAAATTTTTGTATAATTTATACATAAATTATATTTTCAGGCAATCTTTTTTATAGTCATCTCATAATTATATAATTACTTCTTTCTCTTTAATCACTAGTTATATATATAGTATTTAGTTCCAATTTTTTAAATAATAAAATACCTTCTTTATAATTACAATATTAAGTATAATTACTGTCACTCAATATTAGAAAATTTAAAAATTGATTTATATTGAGTATACTTATAGATGCCACTTAAAATACTTTAAGTAAATCCAAATTAATTATAGTATCCTAAATGTACAAATCCCAAATTATTATAGCATCCCAAATTAATTATATTTATGATATCCTAAATTAATGACATCCCAAATTAATTATAGCATTCCAAATTAATTATGACATCTTAAATTAATTATAATATTTCAAAATTAATTATGATATTACATTTAAAAAATTATAATATTGTAAAATATATAATTTTATATTTTAAATTACCTAATAAAAAATTTTGATATAAAATATTAAATAAATATAAATTTATTATAATCCAATTTAGAGATGCTGGGCGAAACCGAAATATTTAGTCATTTGACGAAACTGAAATAGTTTAGACATTTAAAATTAAAAGAC
>JADRCO010000382.1:0-35180 GCA_021464525.1 Rhizophagus sp. LPA8_4_AMF | reverse complement strand
AATTGGTCAATTTTCCGTATCTCAGTATATACGTTTTTTCAGTATCAATCCATATGAAAAACATGTCTTTCAGGATACGGAAAATTGACCAATTCAGTATCTCTCCGTATGAAAAACGTATCTTTCAGTATGTAAACGTATTGTTCCGTATAAATTCCGTATAAAAAACGTATCCACTTTTTTTATAGGGATTAAATATGCCAAATAATAATGAAAAAGGGCTATTAGGTTGCGCAACTTTATCAGTAAAAGCTGTTAAAAAAATTTGGTCAATTTCACCAGCTTTGAAAAAAATTTCGTTCCTTGGTTCAAATACAAAACAAGTTCGATCCTCAGTACTAATATCTATATATCGAGGTAATAAAGAGCTTACTGTAGTTTGGCGAACGTATTTATCAGATATACTTGTTGTTGTGTCTAGTCCATTTATTTTTAATGTTTGTACAGATAATTTAGTTAGGTTATATCCACACATAAATGATGACCATATTGGAAATCCTACATCTGATAAATTATTAAATTGTATAGAAGTTACTGGTTCCACATTTTTTAATTTAAATGCCACAAGTATTTTATTCATAGATATTCCTAATATAAGTCCTATGAACAAAAGAATGAAAAAAATTCTTAATAAAACTTCTTTAAAGTTTTGTTTCAATTTTAACATTGTTTTTCTACAAATTATTATTTTTTTTTTTAAGGGGGTTGAATGAAAAAATATAAAATACAAAAAATTTTTTATGCGTTTAGACTCTATTTATCTGTAATTACCTAATTTCCGACTGAAACGTTCCTATGTAAATTTGAAACATATAAAGCAAATGTTACGGAGACCAAACGTGCATTTGTCCCAAACCTGCACATCGGCCTAAATTAGAAGATCGTCGCTGGTACAGTCTTAAGGCATTATTAAAATGGGCTTCTAATTTAGGCCGATGTGCAGGTTTGGGACAAATGCACGTTTGGTCTACAACGGAGTTATAATAATTGGATGATCATTTCGTCCTAATTAATTATTAATTATCAGTGAAATGATCATCATTTATTTCTATTTAGTTTCATTATTTTATTGTACTATTTTAGTATGTATTATTTTCTATTGTATTGCTTTTATTTATTGTTAGATTATTTTAGTTAAAATAGTGTATTTTGTTTATTATTATTGATTAGGCCGCGGATGATCCTTGATTATGTAAGCAGGACGACTTGTCCATGGGACGAGTCGACCCATTGTCAACCGATACACAAGTTGACGCATGGCCGAGTCGTCCACTATAATTTTTTGTTATATAATCTCTCAAGATTGAGGAGAGAAAAAGCAGGTTTTTGATGAAGATTTATAATAAGTTCTGGAAAAATTCTTCAAGTTTAATTAATTTACCCAGTCCCTTTGAATAAATTTTCGAATCTTTCATTTAAACAGCTTTTACTTTCGAGAAAAAGTTGTTTAGCAAATTTTACTTTCGAGAAAAACTTGCTTGTGAATTTATTTTCTGTTATTATTTAACGTACACTTAAATAAAAATTGATCGGCATAGTGCTTTTTACCCTATTTAACGTATAAACCATCATTTAATTTCTGTTATCACCTGGTGATCAACGTAAATTGGTGGTAACACAAGGACAATTTAAAAATTTTTTCACAATTCGCGAGAAATGGAAAGGATTTTTGTCAAATTTACTAATAACTGGCGGGGCATTTTACATAATAATTTTTATACATATTTTGTTCGTAATTAAGCAAAGCAGCCTCTGGCTCATATTATAATAATTCTAATTGCCATAATATATAATTTGGCTAGCACTGATTGCAAAAAATGAGTTCTTTAATTGTTGAAAAATACAATATGCCCATAATCTCCAGCAGAATAGTAAAATTTAACGAAAATGTTAATTTCATAATTTCAGCTCTCATTTAAAATTTGCAATTTTGAAGATACCCTCATAATTTTTTAATGAGAGATAACCAGAAAGTCAAGAATTTGTTTGGTACTTTAATTACAATTTCGGTTCCAGACTAATAAATTTATATAAAAAATTGCCGAATTAAATGTTTCATCTCCAAAATGGACGGACAATCAATTACTACAAAGTTTAGTTTGTGCCAGTGATCAATTAAAAATATGTTACTATTACTTATACCATCAAGGTTCTTCACTTCTTTATTTACCCTAAGTTAGAATTTATCATATGTTTTCTTTGCGCCCCAATTTGTTCATAAAAAATTTTTGCAGCAGGATATATTAACATTTGTAATACTCATTAATATTTTAAATTAATATTGTAATAAATAGTATACCCACCGCAGATTTTTTTTTTTTTTTTGACCAAAAATTATTTGGTTGAAATAATTTTTTAATGACCAAAATATTTTGGTGGAAAAGATTTTTTTATGACCGAAATTTTTTGATCGGATCGGAAACAATTTTTTATGAACAAATTGAAAACATAGGATAAGCGGATGTATATATAATGGACGATGAAGTGAAAACTCTAGAGGAATATTCAGATATTTTTTTTTCGTGGAAATTCTCTCTACATGTATCTAGTGTGGCATTGCATAATCTCATTTGTGCCTAAGCACTTTTGGAGCAATTGGAACATGAAGTGCACACCGAGATTACGTTCTCATTTACCTTGCTAATGAAGCCAATGGCCCATTATATCTACTGCCATTCTTATTACTCAAGCCCGGAATCTAGAAAATACCAGCGTCTCAGACCAAGATTTTAAACAAGAAATAAACCGTCTTGGCGATCAACTAACTGATGACATCCACTGCAAAACATTTTCCCGAGGGAATGATACCTTTACCAATTCCGCTTATTTCAGATTCTAACAGTTATTTCGGTCGAATTCCGAATTAATTTTGAAATATATTATGTATTTATATAAAAAATAATGAAAATTATTGACATTTGCTACAATTTCATTTTGGTAATTATAACGCTCATCTCGAAATTTACTGGGATAAAGGTTTTATTTCACTGAAAGAACGTATCGAGGATAAATACAAACTAGAAATAGCAGTCTATGGAAATGTCACAAAATTTTTAGGGAAACTATGATTTTATAAATAAATGATTGGATGAGCATTATCTTTAGTTTTATAATATATACATAATTTAAAATTGTCAATCTTTAAATTGTAATGTTGTTATGTTGGTCAAAATTTTTTAACTCTGGCCAGATTTATAATGCCGGCCTAAATTTAAATTCAAAAAATTCAAGATAAAAGTAACATCACATTTATACAATATAACACTTTTTTCCATTATATGTTTTAATGGTTTTGATGTTCACTGAAGTTCTTAAAAATAATTTCAAGTCTTTTAAAAATTCAAAATTCCAGTTTAATAAGTTCAATCTATTTAAAAAATATTGTCAATTATTTCTTTGTTTTTTTTTTATTTTTATATAATAAATTAATAAGCACAAAAATAAATTGATTTTTTAACTCAATTTTTTGCTTTATTTTATATTTTATATATATCTTTTATTTTAATATATTTTTAGTTATAATAGTTAGATAAAATATTACATATTTATCAAATAATCAATTTCTTAATTCTGATAAAATGCCAGAAATTAGCCTTAGTACTAGTCAAAAATGAAATCTATATCATTAAAATAATTTTTCCAATAAGTAATGTGAAAGAATATGATAAAATAAAAATGTTTGTATAGTTATTATAAATTTTTAATATAGTTCAATCAGTGACATTAAAGATAAAAAAATAAGTATTTTTTAATTAATAATAGTTCTTTTTTTTAATAATATAATATTTTAAAAACTATAAAATATATAATAATTAGTCTAAATAATTATAAAAAAATAATATTTGAATATTTAATTTTAATTTATTATAACTTTTGTATATGAATGTTATATAAAATAATTTACTAATGATCTGCAAATCTTGTGATATTTTCACAGACTGATAGAAGAAAAAAGGACTATATACAGTAGTAGTGCTTATACAATGTGTTTATTTATTAGCATAATATGACAAGCAATGATAAAATATAGTTATAGCATTCTTTATATTTAGTCAGAAAGAGTAATTTCTTCACAACTAGGATATCAGAAATATAATTTTGTGCTATTGTCTATAATCTGATCAGGGATTATTTCTCCTCTTCTTATTACATATAATAGAGATTTAAGGTTATTTTTTAAATAGAATTTCTTTTAGTTTTTTCTGCGTTTTGAGGACTTGCATCAACAGCTGTCGTTGTATGACTGAATGGCGTCTAGACGTTGCATCTCTTAATAGTTCAATTATTCGTGTGCTGAGATATTCAACACGAGCCTGTTTACGAAAAAGATCATGAATTCAGATGTGTGTTACAAAATATTATTGCAATTGTGAAAACTAATTTACCCTGAATGATAACAAATCTTTAATAATGTCCTATAATAGATATAATTGAGCTGGATTGTTCGGTATCGTAAATGAAAATCTCCATTAATAAGATACTCCATCATAATAATTCATAACATAAAAAGCGAAATCCCTACCTTAAAAAAAAAGAAGTTTAGGAACTATATAGTATATAATTTGATGATCAAAACATGCAAAGATATATTACTTACTATTAACTAGGATTCCAAATGTTTCGAGCATTTGCTGGAGTTTTTTTTCGTCAACTACTCCTTTTTCACGTAGATTTTCTTCTAAACGAAAAAATGACAAGCGCATTGCTATTTAAAAAATTACGCATCATGAGTTTTCATGTATTTAATATATAGAAATGCTTTAAATTCTTACCTTTTAATATCTTTTGTAGGTCACCAGTCATTTTTTTATGATCTTCAACTATAGAGTTACCTACTACTTCAAGAAAACTGACCTATAATTTATGTTAATCTTTATTATTTCATCATGGAACCAGCCTGTAAATCTTTGACCTTCTGGAAGTTTAAATAATCTTTTTGATTTTTACAGTCGGTGTTTCTAATTTGCCACTATGGAAATATATCAATTTTAGCCATTTCATATATATAAAACATAAAAATGGTATATGAAACTTACGTCAATAATCGGATAATATTGTTTATGTCAAGGAACATGTCTTCGCATAACAAATTCACAAATCAACTTTGATATTGGTATTCGCTGGTTGATTCATCGTTTAGAACGTATTATTAATTATATAATTCTGAGAATAATCAATTAAATATACACTTCACGAGTTGGAAGCATGTCAAACTACAAACATAAAAGATCAACAAAACTATAATAACAAACAGCAGTAAACAGAAGTAAACAGCAGACAATAAACAATGGAACTTAGGAACTTACAATTTTTGATACACGTTGTCAACCCATTTGACAACCAATGTTTCAGAATTTGTACTCTGTTTGGTATTTAGGGACAAAAAAGACCGAATTAAGATCCACGTAAACACCATCTGTGGCACTTTTTATAGATTCATTATATCCTTTAGAATTTGTTTAACTTTATATAGCGGAAAAAAGATTTGCGCGCTAATTTTTATATCTTTCTAAAGTCATAATGCAATATCTCGTTAACAACTGCTACCATATAACAAATATCAAGTGAGATATTCTCTTACCTTACGAAAGATATTTTCAAAATTTTTCCATTCATAATCACTAAATTTACTCCGCAAAATATCATTTTTGTGGCATTCGGGAAGAAATATAACACTGTACCACGCAATTCCTTTACCAATCTCAGAAAACTTCTTAGCTGTAACACTGTTTGCGACAGATGGTAGCTCCATGTAATCGTCTGACATACTTTCATCAGTATCACCTATATTACGATCTTTCTTTTTTCGCTTTGAGTTCTGAAAAAGTTCAAAAAACAATTTCACAAAGTACATTGCAGCGCTTAGCAGAGTAGTTGGTGGTGGAGCCAGTTAACATCAACGCAGACAAGTGAAAAATAAAATCAAATCACCTTAAATAAATTTTACATTTTCTCTACTTCCTCCGTGACTTCAGGTAAGCTAGAGGTATTTTGCGATATTATCTAGTTCTTTGTTGTACCGACGGTGTTCTGTTGTTGAATTTATGAGAAAGAATTCCCAGTAAGATATATATGTTGTATAACGGGTGAAACAAAAAGCGATTTTAAATGACAATCAGTCAATATCACATGATATGATGATAATCATGAAAATTTTTGGTTATTTAAGTCATGTGACTGGTGATTTTTTTAAATCACTATATTTATAATTTTTAAGCCAACAAAGCCAACAAAAGCTTGAATAACGGAATTCAATAGCTTTATTATGTTAAAACACAATCATGGAACTAATTTTCACGTAAATAAATGACGTCAGAAGATTATATTACAAGTAACATTATTACGTAACGTGCTCCCCTACCCCATGTAAGAATTTGATTAAACATCCCCTGTTACCGCTTCTCGTAAATTATGTCATGCGTAATCAATGACCATGTCAAATTTGTATCACTTTGCGATAATTCTCTCCCAAACACGCTAAAAGCAAAGTTTCTAAATACAGTAATTTAAACAAAACAATTATTAATTAATGTAAATTTAAAACCGAAAAAAAAAAAATTTATTTTTTTTTTTTTAAAAAGAATTTCATTACTAATCAACTCATTAATCACTCATCTTAATTTTAACTTTTGTTCCTTGAAATATAAATGTAATATTTAGGGTTTTCATCATTCTTGTCAATATCCAAGTATTTAAAATCACCGAACATTGTATTGAACTTTTTAGTAAGATGATCACTCATAAAATAATTATTACAATCTATACCATCTGATACATTAATATGTGAAAGCATTATTGTCCAAACTTTCGAAGGTGTGATATTATTAGGTTGATCCAAAATTGACAAGACACGTGATTCAATTTCTTGATTTAATTGTTTATTATGAAATGAAGGATTATTACATGTATGATGATACGTAGAAAGGAAGTGATTAACAGAAAGTTCGGCAAGAGAATGAACATAACTCATGTGACGAGCAATAAGAGCGGATTGAATTTCAAGAGGGAGTTTTTGAAAAGTTGAATCTTCTTTGTATTTAGGTAAATGATCAAGAACCAACTTTGAAGTTTCTTCAAATAAGAATGAAAGCTTATATTTATCAGCTAAATAAAAAGCATACAATGGATTTTTCTTATAATTATGATCTAAAAAAGTTACACCAGCGACATAAATTTTGTTTATTACATAATTTGAAGCAAGAGATAAAAGAGAGTCGATATTCGTCCAAGTAGGCATTATAAAATAACGAGGATAAATAATCGAAAGGGCAATGTCCATTACAGATGCGGATATATCAGGTATATTTATGAAAGGTAATTCATTTCCTTGTTGTTCATGATTTAATAAAGTTGGAGCAGCCATTTTTAATATAATTTTGTGTATACGAAAGATAGTTTTATCCGCTATAATAAGAATGTCTCCATCAGGATAATAATGAAGGTCACTTCTCTTGTTCATGTTTTTTTCTTAAAATGAAAGAAAAAGCCTAACTTATAATATTAAAAGTATAAAGTAAAGAAATTGGGGAAAAAAGTTTTGAGAAAAATATTTGCTGTATGTTGGCTGTAAGTTGTCATACAATGATATAGGAATCATGTGTAACATTTCTATTGTTATACGATTTCAAATGATTATCGAAATACAGAACAAAAAATCATTAACTAATATACATGTAACTAACGTAAAGGATTACGATATTAACAAGAAGAATATTGTTTCGTATATTATTAATCATTACAAATTTATTTATATAATAAAAAAAGCGAGTTTAAGATAAACATTATCTGTTATGATATAATTTTTCGTATTTCATTTTTTTTATTCTAAATTTGGAAATTGTGTTTACGATTTAAGGATTCAGATCAACTTGATAGACTGATTACTTTTTGAACTTTGAAAGAAAGAAATGTCAACACACATATATCCTGATGGAGATATTTTAATAATCGTAGATAATGTCTCATTTAAGGTACATAAAAGCATATTAAGCCTTGCGTCCGTCGTATTTAAAGATATGATCGATCATGCTTCTTCCTGCGAAGAAGAAATTCCAATACTTGTAATAGAACAAGAAAATGCTCAAGACTTTAACGATTTACTTTCATTTATTTATCCTCAAACATACGTATCAATTACTCAAAATAACATTGAAAGATTATTGAGAATCTCGGATAAATTTATTGTAGAATCATTGATCATTGCTTGCAAAAAATTTCTTGAAAATAATTTGCGTAGGGATCCCATGTTACCATTTTTGTTGGCTGATACTTATAATTTTAAAAGTCTTTATAAAGAATCATCAAAACTCATCTTAAATAATTATCAAAAATTTATACATGAACCTCTTTTCAAAAGATTTTCTGAAAAAGCAAGGTCTTCATTGAATGAAAGATATATTAAATTCTTTTTTGGATTATGTTCGATCTCTAACGGTACAATACTTAAAGATTATATTCACAAATGTAGTAACTCGAAACATCATAATGTCCTTGAAGTCGAGTTGAAAAATCGGGTAATAAAAAATCTTCCACCTTCACCCTCAACAATTTATAAAAAAATATTTTTTCAAATTGATGGTGATTATAATAGGAAGTGTAACAATCATTTTACAAATACGTATATACCTGCAAAAGTCGGTGATTTGCTGGGTGATTTTGAGGCTTTAGGTGATGGCGCAGTTGGCACAGTTGGTGTCATTCATGATCAAAAATATATTTTTATTGAAAAATAAACAAGTATATGTCTAATTTAGGAAATATTTTTCTTATAATGAACAATAAAGGAATATTTTTACGTCATATGTGACACATAATCAATTGTGATAAAAGGGTTTACTTTTTCGCATGAGAATAATTAGATATATATTTCGTACTTTTTACTTTGTTTTCGCGTTTCAAGACTGTGAGTTTCCGAAGGTTTATTTAAAGATATTCCTTTTGATTTTTTTTTTCTTCTTTTTTTTTCTCGTAACTATAAAAAAAATTTTTTTTTTTTCATATATATAATATTGTATATGGTATATGTATATATGTGTGTATAAAACATAATACATATTTTTTTTAAAAATATTCTTTTTAAAAAAAAAGCCGAATATTATATATTAAGTGAAGAAAAAAAATTTTTTAAAAAAAATTTTGGTAATTTCTTTCTTTTATATTTTATTTGATCTTATTAAAGTTATTAAATTTATTATTATTATTGTCGTTATTATTGTTATTATTATTTTTTTTATTATTTTTTCTTTTTAAAAGAAGTTGTCGTAAGATTGTATAACAAAGTGAGTTTTTTTTTTTTTAAAAAAAAAAAAATAGAAATAATAATAAATAATAATACTTCAATAATAGTTTATTTTAATTATTTAATATTCTCTATAGAAATATTAGCAAAAATTACCATGTCATCCGTTCGAAAACCAGAGCAAATAATAATAATTGATGATGACGCAGGAACAGAATCTAATGCTCAAAAGTCTAGTTCTGATTTTAATGTTCAAAATGAGGATTTGTCTCATTTAACTCATACTTTCACAACAATGTTGGGAACTTTATATGGAATGTCTTCGGATGATGTCAACAAAATGATGAATTCGGAGAAAGGTTTGATGACTGAATTTCATAATACAATCGAAACTTTGTCTGAAATTTTCAAAGATTCTTCCAATAAAGAAATACCAAGGACTCTTCAAAGTAATAATAATATGGACATTATTAATACGTCTCATAATTTAGAGACACCACTGAATGTTTCTTTGAATAACGCTTCAAGTAAAGAAATATCAGTGAGTAGTATTAATAACGTTCCATTTAATATGTTGAATTCTCATGAGTCTTCAACCGTTAAGGGTATTTCTACGAATCCTCAGGTTACTTTGATTAAAAATGAGTTACCAATAAATTTTCATCAAGATAATAATTTAATCGGTTCTTCTATTAATGAAAAGGGAAAATCCACTCAAGTGTCACGAATTGAAAATCCTTCGAGTGGAATTAAAATTGGTGACAATTGGGAATTACCTATTATTGTTTTGGACAGTGACGATGAAGACGATGATGCAACTATTATTGAGATTGATTCCGATGAAGAAGAGATTCAAGAATTAAAGAAAATGATGTCTTTAGACGATATTGATTGTATTGAAATAGGAAAAGATGAATTTGAGAAGGCAAGAAAGGCCAGTAGAGAAACTACTGAAGATACTGATGATGAGATTTTTATTCCAATTGTGCCTGATGATGGAAGCATATCTAGAAAAAGGCGACGTAAAATTAAACCAACAAAAATAGGTGAAGCAGATCAGAAATCTTCTCGAAGAAAAATTTCTGAAAATGAAGAAATTTGTAAGTTTCTGTTCATTTTTTTTTTTTTTTTTCATTTATTTTAACGAAAATTTATTAATTGGTTTTAATTAAATTATTTTAATTATACAGTTGATGATCCTTCAGTATGGAGAAAGGATCTTCTCCCATTTCCTTATATTACAAATCATGTTTTACGTGCTTGGGCAACGGGATTTTTACATTATAGAAGTGAATGGGAAAGGCTTGAATATCTTGGTGATAAGGTCCTCATGTTTTGTGTCTTGAGATTCGCGACTGCTAAATATCTCCGATTTTACACTCCCTCAGATATTAAAGTTGTAACCACTTTTTTGGTTTCAAACAAATTGCTCGCTGCTTATTCTTTGACACTTGGTCTTGATAAAAAAAATCATATGCAAGGTCATGTTATCAATAAGAAAATAGCTGATGCTTTTGAAGCTTACATTGGAGCATATTACTTATCTGATGGAGAAGAAGCAACGACGAGATATTTAGAACAGTTAATGAGCCCATTATTTGAATTGGTGCTTTCAAGTATACAAACTGGGCGAAATCCGCATAAAATCATGAAAGTTATATCAAATTATTTTCATATGACATTTTTAACAAGAATAACGAAATTAAAATAACTTTTAATATTATATTCAAAATCGGTGAGTCAATATTGTTGTAATGGTTGGAGGCTCAACTTATTTAGGGGGGTTGATGTTTTTTAAATAAAGTAAGTGCATTTAATCATAATTTTTATAATATATTTTTTCTGTCGTTTCTCATTTTATAAATTTTTTATTTTCAAAAAATTATGCGATTAAAGCGATCGAAGTTTACGATGAATCCATGATTTTTTATAAGAATGGAATTTCATTTTAGCGAACAAAATTAATTTAAGAAATAACCACATCTATTGATCATCTATGAAATTTGATCATCGAGCTGCAAAAAATCTGAAAATTCGCAGTTACCTTTCAAAGTGAGCTTAATTATAAGGAAGGAAACCCTTTATTACAATAACGTATACCAAAAGTTTCAGTCACGCGTCCTTGAAACATTAATATCGACCGAAGGATTGACCCGAGAATGAATTTTCGATATGGAACATAATTGATCAAATGAATTTATCAGTCAGTTATACGAAAAATTCTTAAGTAATTTTTACAAATTTCTCGTTTTCAAAATCAAAAAAACTTTTCTTAGTTCTTAATGCAACCTTTAGTTCCTTAAAGCAACACATCGAGTAGATTTTCAACAAGATAATGAGATGAGTTCTAATTATAGAAATGGTTAGAGGGACCCGCAGTGAGGAATGGTTCGTTTAGAATACGCGTTATGAAAAATTTTACAATTATTCATTTAATATCATCTTGATAATAATTTTTAGATGTATATATTTATATATTTTTTGTTTAAATGTACATATTATTTTCATTCATCCAAATCAATAGAATTATTATTATTATTAATAATTTGATCAACTTTTCAAATTTCCAAAAAGGGTTTGTACGTGAAGACTCATTATTATTATTTTATAAATTATAAATTGTCGTAAGGTAATGAAAAAATCGTATGATTTACGTTTAAAAAACACGTTGATTGCAATGTGGTACAAAAGTTACTTTATTTAGGAACTTCGAAAAATTATCATTATATCATATTTGATCACTTACGTATCACGTGATCTGTATAAATTTACCAAACATGTGACTTTATATTAGTCAGCTTTCTATATACTCAATTTGATAATATTTTGATTTTTTAAAAAATAATTTTTACTACAGTAGTAGTTAATTAAATTAATTTAAAATAAGAATTAATTTAAAATTATTTAAATCATCTAAAATCAATTTAAAAAGATTCAATATGAATTGATAAAATGTATAAAAATTTAAAAAAAACTTAATTTGTTTATTATATTTATGTTGAAAACTGAAAGGTAAAAGATTAAAATAATTTTAATTATATATTCATATTAGAATTTTTTACATCTAAAAAAAATTTTGCAAATTTATTATTCAAAATAACAGTTTAAAAAAAAACAAAATAATAAATTTTAATTATATACAATTCAGATACAGTACTGAAAAAAAATTTTTTCATCTCCCTTAAAATACAAATCATTATATTATAAATATATGAAAATTTTATCAAAAAGACATTAGAGGAAATTAAACAAAAAAATAGATAATAATTTTGTTTTTATATGAGTGTTCTATAAAATCTATCTTCAATTGTCTAATAATGTAAAAAGTAGATATAAGACACTCAATGAACTACTTGGCACAGTAAATCAGCTTGGTCATAATAAGACAAAAATATCAGATAAAATTTAAATGTAAATTTTATGCAATTAAAAAATATATTATAATTATTCGCTAAATTGATCTTCTACTGCACTAACTGCAGGCTAACAGTGTAACATAGGCAGTGTCCGTAAAGAAATCGAAAAATAAATGGATTGTTCTAATGGAAAGGATGATCTCGTGTACATTTATAATAAATACCATTTGATTATGAGTCCAGAATAATACTAAAATTACTATTAAAATAATAATTTTGCTTTTCATAAACCTATATTAGACTATTAAAAAAGGAATCTTTATTATATGTAAAAGAGCTTTCCGTAATTTGATGATTGTTAAGGAGGTAAAAGTAATTGTTGTGCATGCATGAAAAATTTTTCGATCCCCTGATCCCTTTTGTATCTATCCCACAATAGTAATAAACTAGCTTTTATGTAATACCAATTAGTAATTACCGATATTTATTTAAACCACTATCCATTTTTTTCTCATCCTATTTTATTTTTTTAAAAAAAAAGGTAAATTGATAGATAATCGTAAAAATTGTGAATTATTTAATTATATTTACTAATTTATATTATTTGTACAGAAAAATTAAATCATCTAAATTATAAATTATGGTCGAAATACAAACTTCAGCTACTACTACTACTACTACTACAACAACTAGTAATCCACTTTTTGATAAATTTACTGATGAAGAGAAGAGAAAGTTGGAAGAATTTAAAACTCATCTTCCCGAAATTTTAAAAGGAGCTGATGTACAAAATTATACTCTATGGGGTGTTGATTTGAATAAAGATTCCAATGATAAAAGATTAGATGTTATCCTTATTAAATTTTTAAGAGCCAGGTAAATTATGATTATATACAAGTTAAAAAAGGTTGTTCTAATTTTTATTATAAATATTTTTATTATTATTATTTTATTAGAAATTTTGAAATAGATCAAGCAAAAGAAATGTTGACAAAATCAATTAAATGGAGGATTGAATTTAAAACTGATGAAATACTTTCCGAAGCTTTTCCTGCTTCAATATTTGGAAAAGTGGGATTCTTTCATAAACATGATAAAGAAAATCGTCCAGTTACTTATAACCTTTATGGAGGTCTTGATAATAATCAAGTTTTTGGAGAATTGGAACGATTCATTAGATGGCGCGTACAATTCATGGAAAAAGGAATTCAATTATTGGATTTTGTTAATGTTGATCAAATGATTCAAGTACATGATTATAATTTAGTCGCTTATTCAAATTATGATAGTACTGTTAAAAATGCAAGTAAAAATGTTACTCAAGTTTTACAAGAAAATTATCCCGAATTTTTGGTAATTTATTTATTTATTCATAATTATTATTATTATGATTTTTTTTTCTCTCTCTTTTTTTCTTTTAACGTTACTTATATATTAATAGGCGGCGAAATTTTTTGTTAATGTACCTTGGTGGGGAGATTTGGTATTTAAATTTGTTTCAGTGTTCTTGTCTGAACAAACAAAAAAGAAATTTATCGTAACTTCCGCCGGTGGCGTCAGAGATTCTATGTTAAATTTAATTCCTGAAGAAAATTTACCTACTATTTATGGCGGTAAAAGTGTTATTCCTGAACTTGAAGAGACATCTGAAGGTGATAAACCTAAAGTAGATGAACCTGAACCTAAAGATGATAAACCAACCGAATAAGATATTCATATATTCGAGTTAAGTATTATAATATAATTTATCATTTTTATGTTGTATTTATTACTAAATAGTATAGGTAAATATCTAAAAAAAAGGCGCGAGAAGAATATAATAATATATATATGTATTATATAAATTACAAGTATTATATACAGTTATAATTCGATATAAATTAGGTCACATGATCATAGT
Organism: Rhizophagus sp. LPA8_4_AMF; assembly: GCA_021464525.1. Taxonomy (NCBI): domain Eukaryota; kingdom Fungi; phylum Glomeromycota; class Glomeromycetes; order Glomerales; family Glomeraceae; genus Rhizophagus; species Rhizophagus sp. LPA8_4_AMF. Next base: position 20,686 of record JADRCO010000382.1, on the reverse strand, counting down.
GATGTGTGACAAGCGTGTAAAAAAAATTGTGCAATCCCTTCTTCTTTTATTAAAAAATCTATATCTATAATCTATATACTTTTATACATTCTTTGTTAAAAGAGAAATAAAACTTTATCATCTGATTATTTACAATAGTATTCTATTTTTTTTGAATACTAATTATATTAATCAGAATAATAAAAAATATTTTACCCCCTTTTATATATATAATTATTATTAATTCTTTCGAAATTTCATCAAACACATCCCAAAGATGTGATTAATAAATTTCAAAAAAATTTTCAATTATTATTATTACATTATTACTATTATTATTATTATTATTATTATTTCTATTATTGTTATTGTTATTATTTACTAATTATATATATAAGTTACTATTATTATAATTTAAATCTTTATTTATCTTAATTCTTTGTTATCTCTTTCATTTATGTAAATTTATTTTTTATTTTTTATTTTTTTATATTTTTTTTTTTATACTTCAGAAGAATCAACATCTGAAAAATATGAATTCATCTCATTGAGTTCAATAACGGCTTCTGCGGTGGCTTTTATATATATAGAAAATAAAATAAACAAACAGTTAATCAAAAATAATCTAGATGATTAAATATTTTATTAATAAATAAACACAAACCTGCTTCCCGATTTGGATTAAATTCTCTATTAAAGTTAAAATTAAATTATATTTATGAATTAATAAAATAAATACGTTTTAGATGACACGACAAGGTAAAATAATTACTTTTACTTACGCTTTTAAAATTCCGATTAAGACCGCGATAAGACATATTGGGGGTAGAAAATTTGAAATTGCGGTAAATAACAAGCCAATCCAAAGAGCGCTAAACAACTTCTCATAAGTTACGACAACAGGAATTAAACTAGTACTGAACCTAAATGAAAAGCCATTTGAGTGAATTTTGATTTAAAAAAAACAAATATATAGATAATTGATAAGATCAGTTACCATAACATCAAAATAAAGATACTATAATTAAATATGCGTATCTAAAATTAATGAAAAAAAAGTATAAATGTTAAAAAGATGAATCGTTTAAAAAATAATAATTTGAAATAAAGTGTACCTTAATAACATACGCTTCAAAAGCGACTTTTGCATTTTCCAATCTTCTTTTTATTCTATCAGGGACATTTCTATTGCTTGCATCTTGAATTCCTGTTAGCGCAAAACTTTCTTTAACCATTCTTACCAAATTTCTTCCATGATATATTAATATGACGATAACTAAAGTACAATTAAACCAAAAAGTTCCGTGCAAAAAACCATTGGCATATAAAAATGTTCTATCGTGTTTCATATAAGCATTATGTTCTTGTACAATGTTTCGATTTAATCCCATCATAATAGAAGATGTTGTAATTAAAGCGAAAAGCAAAATAATTAAAGTCCAAAAAGTAATGGTCACTTGATAACCTTTGGGAATCCATACTGTTGTTGATCTACTTCTGTTATCATTATTTTCATGAATTACATTATCAAACGTTCGATGTGTAGGCGATGTTGTAAATTGTTCAAATTTCATCCGTAATATAGATTGAAACATTCCTGCTATAAAACTATAAATTCCCATGAATCCTGGTGACCAACTGAATGCATAGATTAAATCGCGAATTATCGGATATCCAGAAAAGGAATTAAAAAGTATTACAAAACAATATATTATACGCACTATATAATGTATATTAATTAGTTAATAAAATGATCAGCATCATGAAAAGAAAAAAAAATGTCTTAAAAATTCTTACTTAAATTACTAATTCCGCACCATATTAGAAAACCTTCCACGGGAGAGAATAATTTATCATTAAATATTTTTAAATTCTTTCGATACATTAATTTCCAATAAATTAAAGAAAAAGAAAATATACAAGGGATAGACCACATAATTATCGAAATTATATACAAAATTCTATATTCTTTTGACCCTTCGCAGTTATGTATGCCGTAAGTGAACCTTTAATAATTAATAAGAGACAATTAACATTGATTGATAAAGGAAAAAGGTAATTAATAAAAAAAAAGCCAAAAAAAACTCACTCGCAAAAATTTGAGGTAGACATTTTTATATGTACAATTGTTTAAATTAAAAGACGCAGTCTTTATTATATATTATAATGAATAACAATTGTTATTTTATTCCATGAGATGAAAACAAAATATAAAATAAAGAATGTATAAAGTTAAAAAAAAGGGGGGAAAGAAAGGAAGGTGGGGTCTTCTCACAGAGAAGGGAAAAAAGAAAAGGCTGATGGCAAAAACCGATAAATTTCCGTGGTTTATTTATAATTTTTTTCTGAATGGGCTAAATTTGGAAATTCGCATGTTTAAAATTATCACACTGGTTCACCTATAAATAGTTACAGAAACACCGGTGATAGATCTTTAATATTCGGAACACGAATTAACATTATTAGAGACAATGGTTGGTTTATCTGACGTAATACAAGTGAATTATGCAATATGTTGCCATCAGAACGAATAAAAAAAAAAATTTTATTATTTATGATGATGAATTTATATTTTTTTTTCAATATCTCAGAAATCAGAATATTATAAAAATATTAATTTTCTTTGGAGGAGTTTTCAATTAAAATAAGTATACATATAAGTATAAATGAAAGCGAAAAGTTTAATAATGATTTTCCCCGATTTTCCCCGATTTTCTTAATTCAGTTTCAAATGCGGCATTCACGTTATTTCTTGTCTAATCCACATAAAATCCACATGCAAACGACTTGAGTTTAAATTAAAAGAATAATGAATCGTGGAATAAGTGGCTTTTAAGTTTGCATATTTTTCCGAGTAGAAGTGTTGAAATGGAAATTGAACAAACATTTTGTGCATTTATTTCATCCAATCAAATAAAGTGCCTGCGGTTCATTCATTAAAGTGTATTTCCTTTTTTGTGGCATTCTCTTAAGAAACTACCAATTAGATAATGTCCAGAATTTTGCGAAGCAATTGACTTGCTATTTTAATTTTTCCCGCATGATGATTTGTTCTCCCATCATTTCCCATCATATGCTTTGTAATTGAATACAGAATTTCAATTTTTCACAAAAAAGTTTAATTAGCCTTTTAACTCAGGAAATATTTGGTTACACGACTTTTCACTCATTAACCAATCGCATTCATTGTAAAAATGATTTTAAATGTAATAATCTACACCGTATTTTGCACGGAAATTCTCTTTAGAAATGTCATCCGCAGCGGCTCAATTACAAAAAAGAATTCTTTCGTTTTGGTTTAAAGGTTTTATATTTTAATGATAAAACGTTTGTTCAAATGAATTGGAGAATTGTTTTTGGTTGAAATAGGGTTTCTTTTTTCTTTAATTGATATAAATATTAGGATTCGTTTATGGAGAACCACTTCCACCTTCATTAATACAATTTTGGTTCGAAGGTGGTGAATTAGTTGATAATGAATGTAAGAAGAACTTTAGTAAAGAACTAGAAGAAATTTTTGAGAAAAAAAGCTATGTTGATGAAATGAAACAAACCCCAGAGGTATTTACATTTTAATTGTACAATTGCATTAATACAATATTAAATTGACTTTATATTAAAGGGAACTCTGGGATTAGCAATCTTACTCGATCAAATTCCTCGTAATATATTTCGTAAAACTAAAAGGCCATTCGTCGATTTTGATCCAATAGCATTGGAGGTTGCCAAATATTGTGTAGATCGTAAATGGGATAAAGATCTGAACCCTATCCAAAGAGAATTCATTTATTTGGTAACGATTATATATATTTCTATTTTTTTTTCTTTAAAAAAAAAAAGAATTCGAAATATTTAAATATTTTCGCAATAAATTAAAATTTATTGTTATAGCCATTTGAACATTCTGAAAATTTGGAAGATCAAGAAATTAGCGTACAAAAGCATCATTGGAATGTTGAAAATTCTCCCGAGGTATTTAAATAGAAATTTATTAAATATTATTTAATTTTAAATGACAAATTAATAATTTCTTTTTTTATAGATTTATTTAGAAATATCAAAGAGCTTTTCTGATTTTGCTGATCAGCATAAAGCTGTAATCGAAAAATTTGGCAGATTTCCTCATAGAAATAAATATTTGGGTAGAGAATCTACCAAAGAAGAAATAGAATATCTTGAAAGTGGTGGAGGATGGTAGAGAATCTACCAAAGAAGAAATAGAATATCTTGAAAGTGGTGGAGGATTTTAATAAATAATAGCTTATCTAAAAATTGTGGAACAAAGAAAGATTAAATAATAAAAATTTATAAATTATATTCATTATAAATTATTTAAATTATTTAAATTATTTAATCTTTAGGCTGTATTATAAGCAATAAAAGATCATATGTGATTTTATAACTATTGTTCGAATAATTTTGAGAAATGATTGTTTTTTATCTCTAATTTGTAAAAAAATGAAATTTTGAGGTTTATAAAATATTTCGGGTTTAAATAAATGGTGGAGATGATTCTGTTTAAGAAACAAGTCTTAAAACTTGAGTAATAATTTGTGGTTCAGATTTTTGAAGATTTTTATGTTCCAACCATAAAGATCTTTCTGTTTGAGATTGGCCTCCTCTAGCTCCAAATAATAATGCTTGTTCTTCTGCAACACGTTCTGCTACTTCTTCTCTTGCTCGAATTTTATAAAATTCATTACATGCTTGAATATATGCATCATTTTTTGACATCCCTTCCTTTTTGATTAAATATTCTTGATATCTAATAACACTAAAAGAAAAAAAAAATTTTATATTAGCGAATATATTTCTTCATGTTTAAGATTTTTATAGAACAAAAAATTAAATAAAAACTTCACTTTTCACCAGTAACTCGACAAGGAAATTTTAAATTACATAAATTCTTCTCCACGAATCCACCGTCCTGTTCCATTAAAATTTGTGGTCTTAATAATTCATATGGATGATCACGATAAAAATCTTTACGCAAAGCATCTAACATATAATAAATTTTTTGTGGTCTTGGAACTTTTGTTTTCAAATGTTTTTGAGAATGAGACTTCGTGTCACGCCGAAGGCGCAAATTATGGTTTTGTAAATTATCCCCACGAAATTGTAAAGGGCTACGTAATAAACTTTGACCAGGTGGAATATTTTTCATGGCCGAATACCATACTGGAAGAGATTTTATAATTTTTCCAGTAAATAATCGTGATACATGATTATGAAGTTGTGTTGGTGAGGCATAGTGAGGCATATTATTATTCGATTGTAAAAAAAAAGGTATGAACGCGGCTGATTTGATTGATGATCAATTCCGCTGATGTTCAGATCGCCCGTCATATGACATTTATGTTTGTACAATCATGATGAATTGTTTGTTGGGAAGAGTTTAAATTTTTACGAGTGTTCGATATTAATCTATTCTTCAACATTCTTCAACGATACTAGAAGGCTATGAGAAGAACTTCTCAAAGTTCCATAACAATGGAGGATCAAATGAAACTTTTAGAAGAGGCTCTGAATGTAGTTAGAGTTCAAGCACACCATATGAAAAAATGCTTGGTACGTCAAAATATTTTTGAGTATAATCTCGTAACTTTCAATGCTTAATATCTTCTTTATGAACTAATGTTTTACTTGTTGATAGGATAATAACAAACTCATGGATGGTTTAAAGCATTGTTCAACGATGTTAGCGGAACTTCGTACATCTGCTTTAACTCCAAAACATTATTATGAACTCTGTATCTTTTTTTTATTATTTATTTTTTAGCTAAAACGCATAAAATCACTTTTATTTTATGTATATTTTAATTTGATCGATTTTTATTATCAACCTTGACGAAATGTTTTACGGAAAGATATGGCAATTTTTGATGCTCTCCGACACCTCACAACATATCTTAATGACGCACATAATGCTGGAAAACATCATCTTGCTGACCTTTATGAATTAGTACAATACGCCGGAAACATAATTCCGCGTTTATACCTCATGATTACGGTCGGTAGTGTTTATATGTCACAAAAGGATGCTCCCGTCAAAGAAATTATGAAAGATATGATGGAAATGTCTCGTGGTGTTCAACACCCGACTCGTGGGTTATTCTTGAGACATTATTTGAGCGGAATGACGAGGGACTCATTACCGGCTGGAAATGATGATGGGCAAGTGAAAATTTGGTTTTTTTTTTATAATTATTGACCTAATGATTGTTATTAATATATATAATAATTTATTATTATAGTCCACAAGGCAACCTTCAAGATTCAATTTCTTTTATTCTTACTAATTTTATTGAGATGAATAAACTTTGGGTACGCTTGCAACATCAAGGTCACTCAAGAGACCGCGAGAAACGTGAGATGGAACGGAAAGAATTAAGAATTTTAGTTGGCACTAATTTAGTTCGATTAAGTCAGTTGGAAGGCGTTGATCTACAGTTGTACCAAAAGGTATTTATAGGTCATGTGATTGTTTTTTTTTGGGAAAAAAATGGTATAAATAAAAAAATAACACTAATTCCGTTTTTTTTTATACAGACCATATTACCGGCTATTTTAGAACAAGTTATTAACTGTAAAGATGTCATTGCACAAGAGTATTTAATGGAAGTTATCATTCAGGTATATACGCTTGATATTTTAAATAATATTTATATACTTCGGTAGTTATTGATAATTTCGATTTTGATCGATTAGGTGTTCCATGATGATTTCCATCTTCGAACACTTGGTCCATATTTATCAGCTACTGCGTTGCTTCATCCAAAAGTTAATGTAAAGCAGATTGTAATTGCACTCATTGATCGTCTTGCAGCATATGCTGCTCGCGAGGCCGATTCTGAACCGCCTGAAGTAATTAAACGTCAAAAGGAAGAAGCCGCTAAAAGGCTTTATGAAAAATTAAAAAAACAAAATATTGGAGGTTATAATGAGGAGGAGGATAATGAATCAAATTCAAATGGAAAATTTGTTTTGGAAGAAGAGGAGGATGAGGAAGAGGAGGAGGAAAAGGAAAAGCTAAAGGAGAACACTGGATTTGAATTTGGAAATTTTGAGAGGGAAGAGTTAAATGGGGAGACTGGATTCGAATTCGGTAACATTAATGATAATAATGATCAAACGTCTGAGCCACAACCGGATGAAACCAAACAACAGGGAAATAATAAATCAAATGAGCCTCCCGTCAAAAGATTTCGTGGTATCCCTGAAGACGTTAAACTTTTTGAAGTCTTCTGGGGACAAATTGTCGATTTGGTTAAGGTTCGTAAAGATAGTATATAAACCAAAAATCGATCGTTGTCACGAACTGATTTTCTCATTTTTTTTTTAGGCTCGTCCCGATTTGTCTATTCAAGACATCACTGCCTTGTTGGTATCATTAGTTAATTTGTCATTGAGCTGTTACCCTGACAAGATTGAATATGTTGATCAAGTCATTGAATTTGCCAAGCAAAAAGTTTTAGACTTCCATGATAGGTAAATTAGTGTTTTTTTAAGAGATATAATATATTGTTTTATTTTAATGGAAAAATTCTTTCATCTTACATTCAATATTTATTTTTTAAATAATTGCCGAATCAAGTCCCGACCTTCACAGTTCTACCACAACTACCAATTTACTTAATCTTCTCTTGGCTCCAATTAACTCGTACCCTACAGTCCTTACTTTACTTGCTTTACCCAACTATGCTGCTCTTCTTGCAGCCCAACCTTTTCAAACACGTCGTTCGATTGCTCTTGCTATTGTCACTTCTGTTCTAAAGAATGAGACACTTATTGAGACACCTGAAGACGTTAGTGGAATTTTAGATATTTGTAATGTTCTCATTCGCGATCAAAAGGATGCAACACTTTCGAGTCCGTTCAGTGGGCTTACAGGTGGAAGGGGTACGAGATCAATTGGGACTTCACAAAAGATGGATCCTGAAGAATTTGCAGAAGAACAAGGGTGGCTTGCAAGAATTATTCATTTATTCCAGAGCAGTGACCCTGATGTTCAGTTTATGGTATAATGCTAGCATTATTTACTGATTTATTTATTTATTTATTTAGAGTGATTAATTAACTATTCATATAATTTTCATTTAGCTTCTTACAACTGCTCGTAAACAATTTGCCGAAGGTGGTGAAAGAATACGATATACATTCCCTGCTCTTGTTACATCTGCTGTAAAATTGGCAAGGAGATATCAGAGATTTGAAGATCAAGCAAGTATTAATCATTGCTTCTTTTACAAAAGTATTGTATTTACCTATTGATTATTTTTGATTAATTTTTTATCATTATTAGGATGATGGATGGGAAAAGAAGACTTCATCCCTTTTCAGATTTATCCATCAAATTATTTCAATTTTGTATAACAAAGTTGAATGTTCGGATATATGTTTAAGACTGTTCCTTTTAGCAGGACAAAGTGCAGATGAATGCGGCTTTGAAGAAATTTGTTATGAATTCTTCGTACAAGTATGTAATCGATATCATATAGATGTAATTTTTTTCCAGATATGTATTTTTAAATTAACACTCTCTTTTGTAAAAGGCATTCACAATTTACGAAGAATCAATCTCCGAGTCACGTGCACAATTCCAAGCAATTACGCTAATTATCGGCACCTTACAGACCATTCGCGTATTTGGATTAGAGAATTACGATACTCTTATTACTAAATGTGCTTTGCATGGTAGTAAATTGCTAAAAAAACCCGATCAGTGCCGTGCAGTTTATTTATCAAGTCATTTATGGTGGGCCACTGAAATAGAAGGAAGGGGAACTAAATCATCTGAGGTATTTTACATAAGCTTACTCAATAATATAGATATACATGTTGCTCAATTATTTTACGTATTTTACTAGGAATTATTCCGCGAAGGTAAGAGGGTTCTTGAATGCTTGCAGAAAGCACTCAAGATCGCAGATTCTTGTATGGATTCCGTTACAAATGTTGAATTGTTTGTGGAAATTTTGAATAGATACATATATTACTTTGCGAAAAAGAATGAAGCTGTTAGTATTTATTCATTATTCATACAGTTTAGGCTTATTTAACAACAATAACACTTTTATTATTATTATTTTCTTTTGTAGGTTACTGTTAAATATCTTAATGGATTAATAGATTTAATCAATACACATCTAACAAATATTGAAAATCCAGATCAACATCCACCAACTTCTGCTTCTTCTGCTCTTGTTGAACCCGAAGGTAATATTTCTGACTTTGTTGTCAGACATTTCAAGTCAACTTTGTTCCATCTTGAAACACGTAAAGAGGCTGTACGTTCTGCTAAAGCTCAAGGAGATCTTTTTCTGCAAAATTATGACGAAATTGATACCAGTACTGCATTAGGTAGATAATGAAATTTTTTAAGTTAAAAACATTCCTTTTAAGGGTAATAATATATATTTGAAAGATTTTAATATACATGTGTAAATATTTAGTATAATAGTTTGTAGGATTCTTATCATACGTATTATGTTTATTAGCTTATTTATCCTACTATTTAGAACATTTCAGTATTTATTTAATGACTTTTTTTTATATTATTATTTTTTGTGTAATATTATTGTATAAAATACATTTTAATTTATAAAAATTAATTTGTTTTTTATTAATTGCGTTAGCAAAATAATAAAATGAGATTTACTGATTTTCTTTTTAATTTTAAAAATAAAATTAATAGTAATCATTAAAATGAAAGAATAAATACAGAAGATAAAATCTTATAACCTAATATACATCTAACAACTTTGATAAAACAATTTAATATAAGAAAAAAGGAAAGACATTATGACAATTATTAAAACAAACAAATAATTAAATAATTAAACATTATTTTTTTTCATATTCTATACAAATTCGTCATTATTTTTTAATTTTGCGTCCTTGACTTGCTATCTTAGCCTTATGTGCTTCAGCTTTAGCTAACATTTTTTAAAATATTGATTTCATTAATTATTTATGGAGAAAGGAAGAAAAGCAAGACAATGAAAAAGAAATCAATTAATTATACCTTCTTGTTCTGCTTTTCTTCTTAAAGCAGCTTCTTCACGTTGTTTCTTAACAATGGCTAACCTTTCTAAATCAGATTTAGCTTGTTCAGTTTTACCCTCCTGATGAAGTTTCCAATATCTTTGATGTGAGGCCGCTTTTTCGGCAGCTTCTCTACATAGTGAATCATCAATAAATATAAATAAATAAATAATAAATAAGTAATAACAACATATTTTAATTCGCTATAAAAATTAACTACCTTTCCCTCCGAGTCATTTCTCTTGGTGTATCTTTTATATCAGAAGCTTTCAAATTATCCTTTTTAGCTCTGTTTGGATTTTCTACATCAATAATGTTCAATGATGATAATTTTGAACGATTCTAAATTAAGAAGATATAATACAATTAATAATTAAATGTTACAAAATAAATAAATAAATAAATATACACATACATCGTCATCATCGTCATCGTCATCGTCATCGTCTTCGATATCACCATCGTCTTCACCTGATTCGTCTTTATCAGATCCTTGAGAATTCTTCTTATTTTTTGATTTTTCACTTCTACTAGAAGAAACATTAGGCGTTTCATCATCACTTTCTTCCTCAGAATCGTCTTCTTCCTTATTTCGAGACTAAAAGCAAAACATTATTTACACAAAACAAATAAAAGCAAATAGATCAATAAAGTAATTTGATTTGTAGTTAATAACTTACACCCCACATTCCTTCTTCATTTCCTGTACCAGCAAGATGTCGTGGATTTGAAAACTTATGTCCCCCACCACGAGAAACTTTCCATTTTCGATTAGTTTTCTTCGGTGGCATCGTTCAGTCTTTTTTTTTAAAGAAAAACTTTTTGTGAAAAAAAAAAAAAATCGAATTCCCTCCTAAAAAGAAATGAAATCAAAATTTGAGATTACATAATCTGATCAGCATACGAATTTAGCAGTGGCGTAAAAATTTGACATTTTTATAATATTAGAAAGTATTTGATATTTACTTAGTAGTTAGGTACCAACAAATTGGCCGAATTTTACATCGATACAGTACATATAGTAGCAACAAAAATTATATGGTCGCATAGTTAAAAATAAGATTAGTCAAAAGGTTTAGTATAAAGAAATAAAAATTAGGATGAATGCTACTCTATATTTAGAAAAGAGTTATCTAAAATTATTAATTAAGTTTTCAAATCGAGCTTTTTCCAACGGACCATCCAAAAACATTCCGCAGTAGCGGATCAAATCTGATATATCCAAAATCGCGGAATTTTTTTCGTGTTACTGGGGAAATTTAAGCTTTATCTCTTTTTAGATTCCTTTCGTGTGATTTATCGTCTTATTTGTTTGTCGAACTGCTTTCAGTTAGTCTAAAATAATAACGAAACCGAAAGTTGAAGCTTGGTACATTAATAGGATTAGCAGTTTAGCACTTACAACAGATGTTACGTCATACTTGTGTAAATAATTGGTTTCGACTTTCGATCATGCTGTAATTCAACTATAAATTTACAAAACCCAAAATAATATCACACTTTAAACGTACATTTTTTATGCGAGCCAAACTAGCTTAGATAAAAATATTATGTCCGAAAATAACACGCCTGCTTCCCCACTTCTGTTCTGTTACTGGAATTGAATCAGTCATACTGGCGGAATATAAAACGAAGATTATCGATTTCTTGAGAAGGGTTTCGAAATTTTAGAAAGGGGTGAGGTTAATGGCCGTCCTTTCTCAAGGTAACCGAAGAAAAGCTTTATAGTAATGGCTATAGGTTTGGTCCTGCGTCAATTCTTGCAGACTTTGCCAAGGAATGTAGGAGAAAAAGTCAAAGTCGTTCTCGTCCTACCGCAGCTGAAGGACGAGATATAGTATTGACTCCAATGATACGATTTTACCTTTCAAATCAAGGCTCTGACAAGCACTTTGAGCATTGCATGGGTCATATTACAGAAGACGCCACGAATAATTAGTAAGAAACAATTGGTGAGAAAAGCTATGGACGAGTCGATTGTGCGATGATTTTTTCTAATTTGCACTTCTCTGGCAACCTTTCGAGTTTGACAACGGAAAATTAATCCCGATGCTCCAGAATCCTGACGTTAGAGAAACAGTTGTCGCGTAAATTATAAGGCAGCTAGGTATCTGGATTATTGAAACTCATCAAAATGGCAGTGTCACTTTGTCTCAAGGCGGGTTTAACTTCAACATTGGGGGAGTGAGAAAAATTCGAGCACCAGAACGTTGCTTTCACACCAGGACAAACAACTCGTGGTTTGAACGCATTACGAAATTGGACCTTTCAAGGTTAACCCTTCGCCTCAATATTTGTTGTTGAAATTTGTAACAATCAGCCTCTGAACATACAGATGATATATTTAGATCTTTGCGGAAGGAACATTCGTGAAAATTAGTTTTTTGGTTGACTTTGAGAATCAAAAGATCCATTCATGGGGTGATACGATAACAATACTGTACGTCATTACGAACATAAATGGAGAAGTATGAACACCAGTGTAGAAGCCAAGAGATTCTTCCAGGTTTCATCATGGATCTTGATATGATTGAAGAAACTATTTTGCAAATATGTTGAGGCTATTTATTATTTTTTAGTTCTTATCATTTATTTATTTAATGAAATAATTACAGCAAGTTTCAGGTTCACGAGGTTAATGTGTACTAGCCCTGGCAAAGAGGACGCTCTGACTTTAAACATCGTCGCGCGAAATTTCAACGAGATGTTTGGCGACGAATCCGAAAGCATTGTTGATCAATTTTATCATGGCGATCACTAAGAATAGCAATAAACAAAATGGAATAATGGGACTATAATGAATCATAGTGAAATTTTTTCTGAAACCGTTTGTTATTTTTGAAAACGAATAAAAAAATTAATAAATAATTGGTTTGCGCGAACATCGGGCTCATGACTTTTTTTAACATGTATGATATATATAATGAATGCGGGTGGTGTGAAGCGTGCAATGTGCATCGGAATAATAGAAAAGTTTACTGAAAATCAGGACGTTGATCTTAAAAAACAAATACATGTATAATAGTATATTTAAAGATTTTTATCCTATTTTATTTATTATAATTAGCTATATATTATACTAAATTTTATTTGATTATCTACATTGTATTCTGCTTGTTCTAAAAGAATTTTAATATTTTCACCTTCATAATCATCTAAATTTTCATCTTTTGTAATTTCAGATATAACGGTTAGTTTTGATTTAATTAAAAATTAAGTGCTAATTTATTTATAATGTAGAAATCTATTTAACAACCATTCTTAGCAAGAAATATATAAGTTAGCAAATCTATTATTAATGCTACTTCACAAGAATCTGTTGAATCCATTTTAAATGAAATTGAATCCTCCGATGAAGCTGGTGCAAAGGTAAATTAATTTATTCAAAGTTAGAAAGATTTTAAAACTAAGTATTTGATATAATGGGCAAAATACTATGAGACTCCATGGATAATTGCATCTTTAAATATAAATATTACTATATGTCCAAAATGGAGCGTCATATTTATAAAGAGGAAAACAAAAATAATGTCAACTTTTTTATGGTAATTTATATATTTATTTTATTTACACTATTTCTACATTTAATTTTAATTTTTTAGTGATAAAAAAACATGATTAAATATTAAAAATGCTCATGACAATTCACATACAATATGTGATAAAAGTGAAGTAAAAGACAACAAATTGCATCAATCGTAAAGGTAAAAATTTATTATTATGCAGCTAATATTAATATATTTATTTTAACATACCAATACATTTATTAGAGATAATAAAAAATCTGAGACTAAGAATCCTTGTAAAGAAAAAGCTTTGAATAGATACTAAAGAAAAGTGATTACGTCATGATACTATAATGGCAGAAATGGTATCTAATATTAATTCACAAGATAGACATAATGAAATTCAAGTTGAAAATTTGGAAATTCTATTCACAAATCCAATTAATAAAGCCGAAAAAGAATTTATATTAAGTATTGAACTGGAATTGCAAAATAGGCAATTAAAAATGAACATGGGTTTATTTTATAGTACCAGGTATTTGGTAATTTGTAATGTCAAATTTGCTTCGTAAATATTGAATATTCCTGTAAATAAATATGCTTATGCTTATTTTGTGGAGCTAAATAATTTAAACATTCAATGGTTCTATTTCATATTTAAAAAACGTAAAAAACGAATACGTACAGAAATGTTTTAAATAATCGTATGCTTAAGAAAATGAAGTAGTAGTAGGCACGTTAATCAAGTTGCATGTCGTGCTTACAGTATATATATATTTATGTAAAATTTATGTTGAGTCTGTATGATGTATACTGTTGCTTTCAATACTCTGATTAGTAAAAATTTAAAATGAGGATGTTTGGAAAACATATTATAATGGGAAATTTCTAAGTGAATATAACTTCTATACTTATTGCACTGTACATGATATTCAAGCGATGCCAAAAGGAAACACCCAAATCTTGACATAGCAGAATTGAAGTGTGAGATAAATACCCTCAACTGAAGATTGCATCTCACGTTCAGAAAAAGATAAACAAGCATTAAATGGTCTTTAATTATTATGTAACTAACTTTGAATCTAGCAAGTAGCTGATTTGAATCATTTGATTGATGGGAAAAATACAAGATATATCTTTTGATAAAAGCGAAGACAAATTTTAAAAATTTCATCTCATTTTTATAGCCTATTTATAATACCAATTCGGTTTTTATGCATAGATCTGATTGGCCTGATTGTATGTTTAAATTATCCCGTCTATCATTATTTACAAATGAATCTTCGGATTGTTCGCTAATGTCATTCCCATTGGATTGACTTAAAATTTCTTTATATATTTGATTAATATCGGGTCTTTTCTCTGGATCTCCATCCCAACATTTTTGATAAAGTTGTTGATACTCTAAAGGCGTACCTTCAATTGGTTCTTCTCTAAGATTCTCACGACTAATGTGATAACCTAACATATCTCGTTCTACTGTATAACAAAAAGGAGGTCGTCCACTTGTAATCTCCCATAATAAAACACCTAAGCTATAAACATCAGACCTTTTATCTTTTACATAATTTGCATTCCTTATACATTGTGGTTCAATATATTCAATAATTCCCATCCTGTTACTTGTTGAATTAGACGTAACTTCCGTTAATTGTTTAGATAATCCAAAGTCTGCAATTAATAATTTACCGTTATTCACTAATATATTTTTTGAGTGCTAAAGAATAATTGTAAATGTTACTAAAAATTATTATTTAAGAAAAATATAATAAAAATAAATAAATTATAAATTATTGATTTACCAAATCTCTATGAATTATGTCCTTTGAGTGTAAACATAATAATCCGCGTGTAATATCTAATGCCATTTGAATCTTATTCTCCCATTGTAATGAATCAAATTTTTTTTCTAAATATTCCCTTAAATTTCCTTCATTAGCGTATTCCAATACCATAACATAACCAATATTATCTGCCCATTTGATTTAAATATAATTAAATTAAATTTATAAAAATGAATTCAATAAATTAAACTATTAACACAAACCTTTTGTTATTCCAAGAAACCTATTAATATTGTCATGATAGCTAACCATACGAAGAAGTTTTAACTAAAAGAATAAAACATATTAATTTTTATTACAAGCTACTTATACATTATGACGGACTTAAATACAATACTTACCTCTTTTACGAAGTTTTTAATAACATTTTCATCGATTACTGAATCTATGAGACCTTTCAATGCAACTTGTTTTTTATCATTAGTTTCCGCTTTATGCACAAAGCCAAATCCTCCTTTACCAATTGGAATAGGTTTGCTAAATTCACTATATTCAAAGTAATTAATATCTTCTTCCTCCATTTTCTTTTTGATCCATTCCTGATTTTAAATAATATATAGTAAGTAAGTAATCCTTTTTAAAGAAAAAGAATTAATGAAATCTTTCAACAAGATTCTTTGTCATCTTACAGAACTAGAAGAACTAGTAGAATTAGAAAAAATTTTCGTGCAAAGATCTTGTAATACGGCAAATATCTTTGTAAATGAAGGTCTATACTTTGGATCGTGATCAACAGCTAAAATATAGATAGATATTTACAAAAGTTAATATTATAATATAAAAATATAAGTGGTAAAAAAAAGAGAATTTTAATGAATATACCTTTTTTTGCAATATCTTGATATTCTTTTGGTAAAAGAGAAGCATCAGAAAATGGTTCACGGTATTTTTTTTCACCAACAAGTTCAGTAATAGCCATAATATCGTTATAATTCGCATAAGGAACTTTTTCTTCGGCGATTTCCCAAAGTAAAATACCAAAACTATAAATTTCACTCTTTGTATTATATTTAGTTTGTGTTCTTAATTTTTCTAAATTTTCTGGAGCACAATATCGAACACGTTCTAGTGTTATTTTGTGGTTTTTTGTAACATCAGCTACGGCTCTACTTGAGCTAAAATTTGCGATCTTGGCCGTTTGGTGATCTGTAATTAAAATATTCTCGGCTCTTATGTCGCGATGAAAAATCTATTTAAAGGAGAATGATCACGAAATGGTTAAATAAATAAATATTTTCTTCTTTAAAAAAAAAAAAAATTCTTTTTAAACAAGAAACCTCTCACAAAGATAATTACCCCAACGGCCCCCAAAAAATTTAAACCTCTAGAAATATCAAGAGCAAATAATAATTTCACTTTAATATCAAGTGGGCCGTGAATGTAATAAAACTCACGTAAATTACCATATTCAGCCCATTCAGTTACTAAAAACCATTTATTACCATCAGTAGTAGTTAAACCAAAAAATTGAATAATATTATCACATTCCTCTAATTTTCTTAAAATTGTAACTTGATTTTTAATGTTATTCTTAGCTACTTCGTTACTACTTTCATCTGCTACTAATTTTAATGCAACGAAATCATTAATCCCATTATTTATTTTTTTAAATTTTTTTATTTTTTTACCAATACTTTCATCAACTTCAGCTTCTTCAAAATCATTATATGGAAGTAATACACTTTGAAATATACTAGTTTCAGATTTATCCATTATTGTTTTATTAAGTACGCTTAATTGTACAACTAGATCGGAGACATTTTTATTCGTATCAGTTAGACTACCTCCGATTATTTGAAGATACTATTAATGAATATTTATTAAAATTATTATATTTATTTCAATTATTATATTTATTTCATGCGCATTAAAAATTAAAATACGTTACCTCAGATAAATCTTCGACATCAGCTCTGATCTTTTTATTATCAACATCATTACGTGCACTGAAATCAACCATGAAAGCAAACTCCAAAAGTTGAATGGTGGAATCAAATTCTTTATTTAAATCCATTGCAGTCTTTTCAATATTTCTAACATGAATATATTTTAGTACTCCCCTTAATTGAGAAATTTCTGCTAGAAATTTACGTATCTTACCAATTACGGTAACTAATTTTTGTAAATTAACATAATTTTCTTCTGAAAAAAACTCTATATTTTCTTCTCTATGAACTTTTAAATTTTTTATAGCTGATTCAGCTATGGTTACTCTATCTAACATTATACCACATATTCTTTTATTATGCTCTGCTGATTGATATATATCTACAATCTCTTTAAGTAATCTGGATACCTCTCCTATAAGTGGTAGAAAATCTGCAAATGGTACTGCTACATTTGTCGCGGCTTCTACTGATTCCGCGCCATCCACAGCAACCTCAGTTACTTTCAATGTTTTCTTTTTAGGTGCGGCAGTTTCGCTCATAATTGTAAAAAAAAAAATTATAGAAAAAAAAGTTCTGTTTATATGCTAATCAATTAATCAATCACAATGTTGGTAACACCTACTAAAAAAGATATTTTATCACATTATAAGATCTGTATACAGTAGTAGACGCGTGATATTTAACCATACATTGTTAACCATACACTACATGTTTTATAATCATCTCATAATAAGTTAATCATTTACCGGCATACATACATATTAATTTTTTGTAATACGTAAATTTTACATCCCTAAGGATGATTAGAATCTTTTAATAAATTAGCAACATTTTACAAGCTTACGAAAAAATATTATTTTAGAAATTATTTCTTTTGATTTAATTTTCCCTTGATTTAATGATCAAAAATTATATCATTGTTTAATTTGTAATAACATCATCATTGTTCGCATCATATCGCAAAATCTCTAAAAATTAATTAGTTAATAATCGAGAAAAAATATGTCGGGAAGCGAATCTTCGTTTAATTATAATAAGCACAAAAGAGGAACATTCAATTTCGTTTCTTTGAATTTGAACTGCGAAAATCTTACTAATCCCAATATAGACGATAAATTTGTTATTCTGCAACTACTTATTGTTTCAACAACATATATTTAGATAAATTATTGGAATAAATTATTTATTTATTTGGTTAAACTAAGAACTTTAGCAGAATTCGAGAACTAAAAAAAGTAAAAAAAGTATTGACTTGGAGCGCGCTTTCTTAGCCTCTTCGTGTTAATACCTTGAATATACTGTACAGTACGTATAAACAGTGATATATGGAAGTTTATCAATGACTTATATCGGAATAAGAAGTATTATTGAACTTCCAGTGCACATCACTGCGTATGCTTCCGTTTGAAATTAGGATATTCGAACGTTCGTTTACAAATCATGTAAATTTGGATATTCGAATATAAAATTTTGAGATTCGAATCTGTCATGAGATTCAAATATACTATGAGATCCATGATGTAAATTTGTTGGTCGTCTTTAATTAAGGATATTAATGCAACGCTTTTTGCCATAAAATTCATTATCATTATATGTAAAAAAAATACATAATATTTAAATTCTATAGATTCGAATGTCCATTTGAGATTCGAATATCATGTGAGATTCGAATACTCGAATTCATATGCGCGGATTTTTGGAAAGATAAATTAAGTCTAACCCAACTTCCAAGGATATCAGATATTGCGTCAATCCAAAAATGCGCAATACGCGCAGTACGCAAAAATCATATCTGATATGATCAGCACGAGATGAGAAACAATTTATAAATACTGTACTCGTGATTTTTACTAAATTAATTTTTTACTTACAACACGCGAGTTTATTTTATTAAAAGTTACGATGTATTCAAATCAGTTTTCAGATATATATATACTCCAAAAAACTTATCAGTTTTATCGCTTTTATTAGCAATATCTTCTACAGTCGTTCAATTGTTTACTTCTAAACATAGACGGTTTGATTCCAATTCCCATTTTCAATGACGTTAATGGAAAGTTCGTCATGTTTGATCAACAAAAAGTCTATTTAAACGGATTCACAGTTATACTTCTCAGGGAATATATCTGTAGAAGGAAAAATGTTGATAATTCTGACAATATGAAACTTTGGAAAGTTAATGTCGAGAGAAAAGATATTAAAGATAAAAGTATTTATACCAAAGAAGATACTTCATGGAAAAGAAATGAAACTTCAAGAATTGTTTGAAATTATTTTCGAGGTGGATTAGATAATCAAAATTTTGCAGGATCTAACGCCCACATCATTATCATAATCCCATCACTGGTAAGTGTCTTTACTTCTCGAACAAGAAATTTGTATTATCACATACAGTATTTCATTCTTTAATAATTAATCGGAAGATTCAAACAAGAAACTTGACAATAAAAAAAGTGAAACAAATAGGTGGTAATATATCGAAAATACGTTAAATATCACTCCTTCTAGTTTTAAATATTAATGCATGGACCTAACTTTCCACTATTGATCTTTAGAAGAACCTCTTTAGAGAAATTATTGAAGCTAGTGAAAAGATGAAGTCGTAAATTCGTACACCTAGAATCTTTTACAATCTCTTGAAGGATGTCGTTTTACATACATCTGATTTATACATCAGATTGGTGGATTTGGCTGGAATTCGTCAAATGACCATTGAAGATTATTTTGGGCATATCCTAGCAAAAGAAGAAGTATTGCAGATGCTAAAAGTCGAAAGATAGAAAATATAGATATCACAACAGGCAGTTTCACTGTGTTGATTCGTAGATATAGTGGGACAACTAATTCTCTAACACCACATGCAGAAGAGCAGTTCTGCTATTGAATCAGGATTTTCCGTCCATAAAACAGAGTTTACATTGAAAAGCTTTAAAGAAGAATCAATGAAGGTTATAGTTGTGGTGATTACTGTAAATCGTTCCTTTCTTGAAATTCTCTTGAATCGGGTTTTAAACCGTTCTTTTCTTGAAATTCGGGTTTCAAATCGATATTTTCTTGCTTCCGAATCAGTTTTTAAATCTTGAAATTCGTGTTTCAAATCGATATTTTCTTGAAATTCTTCCGAATCGTTTTCTGAAATTCGGGTTTCTTTTCTTGAAATTCTCCCGAATCAGTTTTTAAACTTCTTTCCCCAAATTTTTGCATTTTGTTTGGAGATCGACTTCTGGATTTTATGGGAGTATACGGAGACTTTACAAGATTTGTTGCTAGAGGAGATAAAAAGGAAGTATCAAAAATGGAGAAGATACAGAAATAATAGTCGTTGATTAAGGGCGTTCTCAAGCACCTAACTCAATGAATCGGAAACGAAATTTTAATTAGTAAGTTGCAGATCAGTGAGTTACCATTCCAATGAATAAAAAAG